>JBBPBS010001075.1:3230076-3301542 GCA_037974835.1 Cicer judaicum | reverse complement strand
ATAATTTAAAATAAATAATTTATATAATTTTAAAAAATTAATAAATAATAATTTAAAGTAAATAATTTAAAATTTAAAATAATTATATTTTAAAGTAAATAATTTATTTTAATTTAAAATAGATAAATAAATAAATGAGATATAAATTTTAAATTAATAAAAAAATAAATTTAAATAACTACTTTTAAGATATTTTAAACATTAATTGATAAAATATATTTTTAATTAAAAATGATTTTTTATATCATCTTACATTTAAGCTAATTGAACTATTAATTTTATCACATTTTAAACTAATTAAACTATTAATTTTATCAAATAATTCAATTAATTTAACTTTCAACTATAAACTAATTTTACGAAATAGAGAGATAGTAGGGAGTAATTACTAATTATCCATCGGAAAGCTCAATTGAGCATGCCTAAGATGTGAATCGTAAATAAATTTCTTGACGGAGTACTTGAGGCTCTTTGGTTCTCAATGATAAGGACATCTCATAGTTGGCTTTAAAACCATCCACAACTTTCAAAAAAAACAACCATTGATCTTCCTAAGTCTAACACGAGGATATATTTTCCTCTTACATATATGCCTTTTACAATACAATTTTTTTTAACATTAAAGAAGCAAATACTAACCCACAATCAAATTAAGAATGGATACCAAAATTGAAGAGAAATGGATAACGCACTATAGTAGCCACCATAAAATACTACTTGTAGGAGAGGGTGATTTTTCTTTTGCACTATCTTTGGCAAATGCATTTGGTTCTGCTTCCAACATGGTAGCAACCTCTCGTGATGCCAAAGGTAAGCACAATATATGTTTGGCAATATACTATACTATCACATAATTTAATTTTTCTAGCAATGTCATTCTTACTTGCTTCTAGGTCTCAAATTTGATTTTTATTTTTTTGGGTACAAATTTGATTTGTTTTTACTATATTAATATATATTTAATACGAATCTATTTCATTGCAATTTTTATGCATTGATTCTAACATTTTTTTTTTCTTTTGAATTATTAGGGTCATTAATAATAAAATATTCGAGAGCTTCGACAATTTTGGAAAAATTGGAGAAATTTGGTTGCAGCATTGTACATGAAGTGGATGCCCATAGCATCCACAAGCATTCCATGTTACACAATAAAATTTTCGACCGTATAGTCTATAATTTCCCTCAAGCTGGATTTGATTTGGCCGAGAATAATTTGGACCAAATTAGGTAAGTTTAATTAATCATAAAAAAATTAATTTATTTTGGCCTTGAAATTATATGACAATGTTAGTTTAGAGTCTAAAAATATTTTTATTTCAGTCGAGTAAATATATAATTTAAACCACATTAAAAATTGTAGTTAATCATCTAAAAGTAGTTGAACTAATCATATTTTTTGTCATAATTTTAATTAATTATTTACTCAATTGAATTAACTATATATTTTCAAGTCATTGCCTAAATATTGTGCTTGGTACAAAAAAAATGGGGTGTTCATATATCATTACTAGCTCGTAGGATTTCCTCACGAAATTAATTAAAACTTGAAATATCTAAGACTATATCATATATACATAATTTTATTTTTGTGTTGTTATTTTCAGGCTTCATAAGGAGTTGGTGTTGGGGTTTCTAAAGAGTGCAAAAAATATGCTAACTAAAGATGGTGAAGTTCACATTACACATAAGAATAACGACCCTTTTTGTAAATGGGGAATAGTAGAGTTAGGAGAGAATGTTGGTTTGGTCTTTGTTGAAAAGGTTCCATTTAATATATGTGACTATCAAGGTTATGAAAATAAAAAGAGGATCAGGATACAATTGTGATGGAACTTTTCCTATAGGTGATTCAAGTACTTTTAAATTCTCAAAACCAAAATATGTGAAATCTCGTTTTTTGGGGCTACAAGTTGTGTTAGAGGACTCAGATTCAGTACAATTAAAAAATCATGTGAGCAAAATTATGTTTATGCATGAAAATCAAAAGGGTGGTAGGATTGATTCCAAAATAGATGAAAAATGGAGAAAGCATTATAGTAACTTCCATAAGATATTGTTGGTAGGAGAGGGAGATTTCTCTTTTGCACTCTCTTTGGCAAGGGCATTTCGATCTGCTTCTAATATTGTTGCAACTTCCCTTGATACCGAAGGTACACATCTCAATCTACTTTAAACTATTAATTTTTCTTTCTGGGCTATATTAAATTTAACAGTGATGCATGAACAACTTAAATATTCATATTTATTTACTTCGTTATTTCAAATATTTTGAAGATTTTATGGAAGTCTTAAAAATTGAGTTCATAATCAAAAGATGCAAAAAAAAAAAAAAAAAATCACTAAAATTATTTGTATATAGCATTAAAAATATAAAAAAAAATTATATGCGTTGGAAATTTGTATTGTAATAATTTTTTCTTTTGGTGTCAAGTTTGTCTTTTATATTTGTAAATGTTATCATTAATATTTTAATTTCAAACAAGTAAAATTAAAACTCATATAATTCTTAAGAAATTTTGATTGAATCATAAAAATATTAAGACTTAATTAACTTTTATCTAAATAACTAATTGATGTATATTATCTATAACAAATAGTTTGATGTGATATTTTGTGTAATTTAAAAAATTAAAAGATTAAATAATGTATGTTATCTAAAAATATAAAAAATAAAACTTATAAATAACATAAAAAATATCATTCTATTTTATTTGTCAAAAAATTTGGGTTTCTTTTTGTTCCTAGAATTTGATTATGTTTCAGGATTATGGGTCTTTTTTTTTTTCTGGACCCTATATTAAAGAGTTAACATTTCTCTCGTAATATTTTTTTGGGCTCGATATAGTACTCTTAAAAACATAAAATAAAAATATGGAATTTTGTATATGTCACCCCCTCCATCTATACTTCCAACCTCTTAATACACTTAAAAATATTATTTTATCTACTTTATATATATATATATAAAAAAAAAATTAGAATAAGAAATTTTTCATTTCAAAATTTTTAAAATTATATTATAAAATACAATAAATTATATTTTTAAAATATTTTATAAAATACAATAAATTATATTTTTAAAATTATAAATTAATTTAAATTTTCAAAAATAAACTTATTTTGTATTTCAAAAAATTTATAATCAACTAAAATTCTGAAAATTTAAAAAGTTTGTAATAATGTTTACTAAACTTTTGATTGTGTAAGTGAAAAGAAAAAATAATCAACTTTTATATGTATAATAAAAAATGATAAAATAGTATTTTTTTTTTTTAAATATATTGGAAGGTGGTAGGTATAGGTGGGTGAAGTGGTAAGTAGAAAACTAAAAAATATGGCTCATGTGTTCTTGGGTTGCTAGCACAAGCCCAAGGTAGACCCTACTTATTTATGATCACTTCATTCTCTCTCTTTGTTATCATATAACTAACATATTACATTTATCTTTATTTATTTCTCTTTCAAGTGATCATTAGTTGTATGGATCTTCACTACTTTGTTGAATCGCCTAATACGAAAAAGATAATGCTAGACAATTTGCCGAGTCGCCTAATTGAAAAATATTAGACATTAGACACAAGTCAAATTTATTGCATGTTTGGTTGTATTTTGGAGTAGACAAAATCATTTTTGCATATATAGAATTGATTCTGATGTGATTTTTTCATGAAATTAAATTAATGATCAACTCAATTTTGCACGAAGATATTCAAACATAAATCATTGTATATTCAACTCATTTTTTAATTAAAATTTATTTTATAAAATCAATTTATTCAAAATCAACTTTTATTCATTCACCTAAGATCCAAACACACGTTATGAGAGCGTCTATAACTCAATTGTTAAGTGGTGTAGATTAATATATTTATAGTTTAACGAGATTCATGTTATTTTAATTTTGATTTCTAAAATTTTCTTTTAGAGTATAATACTTTATGTATATTCTATTTTAAGTTCAATGAGATGCATGTTATTTAAATTCTATTTTATAATAATAATACTTTTAAATATTTTAAGAATTGATATTTCATGTTGGGTGTTTATGATTTGATTTTGACCATTTTTACATTTTGCATGACAAATGTTTTATTAGGGTCATTGCTTTTGCACTACATCAGAGCTACACCAAATCTGATAGAACTAAAGAACTTTGGTTGTACCATTTTGCATGAAGTTGATGCCTTTACCATGTACAAACATCCAATGTTGCTTCACAAAAAATTCGACCGCATAGTCTTTAATTTTCCTCAAGCTGTAGAATTTCCTTATCCTGAGCATAAACCATTCCACATTCAGTAAGTTTTTTCTTCTTATTCTTTGTAATTAAAATCTTTCATTTTATATTAGGTGTATATGCTTCTCTTTCGAAATCACTTATGGTTTTTATAAACAGGGGCGGATCTTTTGATAAATTTTATTGGAGAGAACAACATAAAAGTTAAATATTTTTAATTAATTTTATATTTTTTTTATTTTAGTATAATGTTAATTCTAATTTTTAGATGTATTAAACTATATTTACAATAAAAATAACAAAAATCATTATCATGGAGACTCAAACCAATGACATGAAATTTATGAAAATCTTCGTCACCACTAAGCTACTGTAAAATTTGATATTATTAGTAAGATATTGGTTATATATACCATATATTATAAATAAATATTATTGAATGTATACTTATTTTTACCTAAGAATAAATTTTTGGGGTGGCCATGGCCTTTCCCCTGTCATAACTTAGATCCGTCTTAGTCCATAAAAATTTCAATACTTCACTAATTAGGCTCAATAAACTTGTTATGTGACTACTTTGTAAGTTGACATTGAGTGATCTTATTTGTAGGGTTGATCCAAGGAAAGGATCATCAAAACAATTTGTCTTAGATCTTTAAAAAAATTAAGTTTTTATTTAATAAAAATGTCTAATGGTCTATTATTTTAAAAAATAAAATAACTAAAATCTTATTTAAAAAAAATTCTCTAACTGTATTATCAATTAAACAAAAATATGATAAGAAATTTATTACATTAATTTAATAAATAATTTTATTGTATAACACGTCAGATAAATAAATATTATGATAATTTTCTTAACAATTTTATTAAACATACTATTATGGCCTTAAAAAGGTCTTGTGATGAAAATTAATCTTATTTTAAAAATAAATTTAAGAATTTGATATAAAATAATTTTTCTAAAATATTTTATATTGATGATTAAAAAAACAACTAAAGAATACATGAAAGATTCTATATTATATTATAGTCAATAAAAACCTAACAAACTAACTCATGGTTTATACCTCTAACTAGGGTTGTCCATGGTTCGTTTTTTTAAAAAATCAAATCATATCCATTTTAAAATCAATATATGAATTTGGATTTATAACTAAATCCATTATTTGGTTTAAAATCGGTTATAAAACCAATTGTAAAATTGATTATGGTTAAATAACCGATTTTGAAAATTTTAATTTTAAAATCGATATTTTTTTTTTCAAAATCGGTTAAAGTTTGATTATTTTTTAAAATATCATTTATTCATAGTTTTAAAATCGATTTTTTTGATAAATTTTTTTAAAATTTGTCTCATCAAAATTTTTGAGAAAAAATTCAATTTAAAATTTTTTTGAAAAAAAAAAGTTTTTTTATTTTATTTTATTTTTGATATTTTTTTGAAAAAAATAAATTTCAAAATTATTTCAAGAAATAAAATCTTAAAATTAATAAAATATTGGTAGTGGATAAAAACCGGATTAAAACTAAATCCAAATATAAAACATAAGTGGTTATCCAACCGATTTATAAATAACCGGATTATAACCATATGTTTTAAACTGAATTTTTAAAATGGATTTGTATTTAGTTTTGGATTTGGGTCTTATAACTGGATTTTTTGCACAGCCTTACCTCTAACTAACTTTATTATGTTCAAAAATCACCAAATGTTGGTGTTAGGTTTTTTGCAGAGTGCAAGAAAGAAGCTAAGTTCCGATGGTGAAGTTCATGTGACACTTAAAAGTACCTTTCCTTTTTCCAAATGGAAAGTAGTGGAGTTAGCAGAGAAATTAGCTGGTTTGGTATTGGTTAAGAAAGTGAAATTCAAAATGTGTGAATATCCAAATTACTCTAATAAAAGAGGATCGGGTGGCTCTTGGAACCAAAAGTTTGATGTTGGTATTTGTAAAACCTTCAAATTCTCAAAAGCAAGAGATGTGGAAAATCATGTGTGGACCTCAAACATATTACTGGATCCAAACTGAATTAAATTCAAAGATTCATGTGATGAAGAACTCAAGTCGTTATGTGAAGATTGTATGGTTCATGTTTCGACTTCGGCGAATATGATTCGATCTACGACTCGTTCTTCATCCAGTAATTTAGATTCAATCTCAAGATGCATAATTTTATGAGGAATTTCAAGATGCTCAATGTATATAGTTAAGGAGTTCTAATGTTATGTGAATAAAGGAAGTTGTCTCAATTTTTAAATAACAAGATTTCTTGGATTGGTGAATGGATTTTCTTGATTTAAATATCTCTATAATGCTTCCATGAGAGAAAAGTAATTTATCTTTGATGATGGTAAATATACCATCTTATATATAGATCTACCTTAGTTGATTTTATAATCTATATGGATGAGAAGTGATTCCATGATTTTTATATTTTCTCTTATTTATAGTGAGAGTAACTATGTGCTTATAGACTTGCAGTTATTGATGTATCTATTCAAAATTTTCACGAGTAGGACATTATCCCTAGTTTTATTGTTAAGGAAATCTTCTGGCTTTAATTTGAATTTGGTTTTGTTGTCTCAATTATTTATTCTATTGTTTTATTTCAATATTTGGGTTATTCATATTTTTGAAATGATTAAAATTTGTATGTTTTAATCAATTAATTGATAGATCAATCAGATAATTTTGATTAAGATTTTAGACTGATCAAACATTAATATTTTGATAACTCAACCTCTTGAATCTTTATACTACCTCAATTATATTTTTTGTACGGTCAATTAAATAACCAATTATGAAAATAACATTTTATTGACTGACTAAACTTTGTTAACAATTTTATATAATTAGAAATTCCATATGTGTACTGACAAATTTGTTAACAATGTTTTTATACTCGTTGTTTTAATTGATGGTATTTGTTGTTGCGTTGTATTTAAAATAACTTTGACTATAATCGATATAATTTTACTTTTTGTTTTCTTTTTCTTCTAATTATTCTATTAGGTTTAGTATTTATTCATCATGATTGGTTTATTATCCTACACTCTTTTTTCTTGGGTTTTGATCACCTGGTCCCCTCAAATTTTTTATTTTTTATTTCATGAATTCATTAGGTGCTACAAATGACACATGATATTTTTAGTATGTCAACAAATTTAATATATCAATTATATCATATGATGCATTTGTACTCTAATTTTTGTTAAAAAAAATTTCATCTTTCATTTTTATTAATTCAAAAGAAAAATTCTTAAGTAACAACTTAAAATAATTTGAGAAAAAAATATAATATCTATAAAGTTAAAATGTTCTAGCAAATGAGTCAATAATGAATAAAAGGGATAACATATTGTTGAACTTAAGTCTTAGATATGAACGATGTTGTTGTCTTGATCCATGATAGATTTTGATTTTTTTTCTTCATAAACGCTCATTCTAATATGGCGCCTGATCGATTAAGGAAATGATTTAGTATCCTCCTAATTAAGTTATCTTATTGTTTTATTCATATGTTTGGATTATTCACATTTTAAAAATGATCATTGTAACTTTAATCAATTAGTTGATAGATTTATCTGATAATTTAGTAGTATTTTAGTGTGATCAAATATAAATACTAATATTTCAATCATTCAACTATTTAAATTTATACGCTACCTCTCTATTATATTTTTTGTACGGTCAATCAAAGAATTAACTAGCAAAAATAATATTGTATTGAATGACCAACATTTATTAACAATTTTACATAATTGAGAAGTCAATAACATATCAGAAATTGTGTAACTTCAAGATTCATGGGAAACAAAAGATATTGAGATGAGATGATTGTGCTTTGTAGAGATCACTACAAGAAAAATTCTAATTTGTGACTAACTTTATAAATATTTTGTGGCCTAAAAAAACCTCACAAATTAGTGACCAAAAAAGTCATCACAAATACAAAAATTAAAATTGGTCTTTATTTGTGGCAGAAAAAGCCCTCACAAATTCTTAAAAATTTAGGAGGAATTTATGGCTGCCTAAGCCCTCAAAAAATCACAACGTTGTGATTTTGTGAGGGCTTAAATAGCCACAAAATCCACTAAAATGTTTAAGATTTTTGTGAAGGCTTTTTCAGCCACAAAATCTAAATTTTGTAAGGGTCAAGGCCGGCACAAAAGGCTGAAGTGACATGTCAATTTGTGGCAGTATAGGCCGCCACTAAAGCATGAGACCGTTACCATTTCTGACTGCAAAGGCCGCCACAAAGGAAGAATAGTAACGTTGGATTTTTTGGCCGCCTAGGCCGCCACAAATTCCTACATTTTTTACCGTTTAGACCACCACAAACGCCACATATCCGTTGCTCATTGTGGCTGCTTTGGCCGCCACAAAAGATCAACCAAATCCTATATATATTACTCCACTCATCTTATCATTTTTCACTTCTAACTCCTCTCTAAATCCTCCTTTTAACTATTCTCTCTACAAAAAATATTCGTCCAAGTTTGCTTCAATTTTGGTAAGTTTATATTATATTATATATATAGTTTTTTATTTTTATTTTTGAGTTGATGTTATTTATGTAATTAATATTATTGAATTTTTATTTTGACAGTGGTTGTTAATTACTTCGAAGAGTTGTAACCTCTGTACGTGAAAGCTTCAAGTCAGACGCTACCCAACATAAAGTTACTATTTTATATATTTTAAATTTAGATTAATAAATATATATGTGATATTATAATTATATTTATATTATTTTAAAAATATAGATTAGAAATATATATATATATATATATATATATATATATATGTGTGTGTGTGTGTGTGTGTATTATTATAGATTTATTTATAAAAAAATAGGAATTATGTTGTTTACATAATATATGATAAATAAAAGTTTCAAACACATGTAAAACATATTGATTTTAATATAACTATTTGTTTCAAAAACATTAGTAAAATTGATGATATTATTATTTTTTGTTATAATTAAGTCTTGATACATATTAATATAGTTTATTGATTGTTAGTCTTGATATTTTTTGTTAGTCTTGATTATTAAAAAAAACATCATTTAAAATTTTAATATAACTATTTGACATATATAATAAAACTTATTGATTTTAATATAATTATTTTAAAAAAAAATATTATTAAAATTAATGATATTAACAATTATTTTTTGTTATAAGTCTTGATATATATATATATATAGTTTATTTTTTTGTTACTCTTAATATTTTTTGTTAGTCTTGATTATTAAAAAAATATCATTTAAAATTTTATTTCGATTTATATAATTATAGTATTGATAATAATTTATGATATTGTTTGCAAATGCATCCTCCCCTAATTGACATATAAATTGTATGTCAAAATTTATATATAATACTTTTAAAAAATAAAGCAATTAATATATAAAACATCGATATATATATATATATATATGGATATAGACCGTAGTTGGATGTACGATAGGAATTTTCCTGAAAGAAAGGGTCTTAAACAACGTTTTGCTAACAAATAAATATGATGAAGCTAAGAGATTTTGTGGTCTTTTGAAAGAGACAAATAAAACGTTGTTTGAAGGATCTCCAAACTCAAAGTTATCAATGTGTATTAGACTATTAGGTCTAAAATCTCAATTTCTTATTTCCTGATTTAGCTTTAGATTTGATGACTAAAATGATGTTAGACGCAACGCCGGTTAGAGATGGTTTACCGCAAAGTTATTATGATGCGAAACGGTTAGTGTCAAAGTTAGCATTAGGTGTTAAGAGGATTGATTGTTGTGTTAAAGGTTTCATATTGTATTATGATAATGAATTTGATATGAATGATGCTAACTTAGTTGAATTCAAGTTTTGTCAACAACCAAGGTATCACCAAAGAAAATACTCTATGGTAAGCAAGGGAAAATCAATTCCAAGGAAAGCAATGTTTTACCTACCTATTGTATCAAGATTGCAGAGATTGTTTGCATCAATACAAACTGCAGGAAAAATGACGTGGCATTATGAGAATAGAAGAAATTCAGGTGAGTTGCGACATCCGTCTGATGGTCAAGCATGGAAACACTTTGATCAAATGCATCCTTATTTTGCATCAGATCCACGCAATGTAAGACTTGGATTATCCTCAGATGGATTTACGCCTTACATACAAGCATCGTCTACTCCTTATTCTTGTTGGCCTGTTATTGTTACTCCTTACAATCTTCCTCCTGATATGTGTATGTTTAAACCTTATATGTTCTTAGTTGTTGTGATACCAGGTTCTTCTAATCCTACTATTGGTATTGATATTTTTTTACAACCTTTGATTGACGATTTGAAGAGGTTGTGGAATGATATCTTGACATATGATATTGCTCGGAGAGAAAATTTTATGATGAGAGTTGCATTGATGTGGACCATTAATGATTTTCCCGCTTATGGGATGTTGTTAGGATGGGGCACCCATGGTAAATTAGCTTGTCCTATTTGTATGGAAGATACAAAAGCATTTACTTTAAAATTTGGCGGAAAGGCATCATGGTTTGACTCGCATCGTAGGTTTTTAACTGTTGATCATGTATTTAGAAGGAGCAAAGCTGCATTTATGAAGGGCTATGCAGAAAGTCTAGGACCCCAACTTAAATTGACATCAGAACAAGTTTGGAATAAAGTAAAAGATATGTGAAACGTACATGTTGTTAATGGTGTGGCTTGTAAACCACAAGGTTATGTACAATGACACAATTGGACAAAAAGATGTATTTTTTGGGATCTACCGTATTGGAAAGATAATCTTTTGAGACATAATCTCGATGTTATGTATATTGAGAAAAATTTATTTGACAACATATTTAATATTGTGATGAATGTGAAAGGGAAAACAAAAGATAATGACAAAGCTAGAAAAGACATAGGTATATATTGCAGACGACCAGATTTGTTTTTGGTGGAACAAAACGACAAGACCCTAAAATCTCGTGCGAATTACACTTTATCTACTGATGAAACCAAATTTGTGTATCGTTGGATCAAAGAGCTGAAGACGCTTGACGGTTATTGTTCTAATTTGGCAAGATGTGCTTATGTGGAAAATGGGAGGATACATAGGATGAAAAGTCGTGATTGTCATATATTTTTAAAGTGTTTACTTCCTATTGCCTTTAGTGCTTTACTGACACATGTATTGAACCCACTTATTGAAGTGTGTAAGTATTTCAAGAATTTGAGTTCTTCAACACTCATTGATAAAGATCTTATCAAGATGGAACATGACATTCCGATCATTCTATGTAAGTTGGAGAAAGTATTTCCTCCTGAGTTTTTTGATTCCATGGAGCATCTCTCAGTGCATCTTGCAAGTGAAGTTAGGCTTGGTGGACCAGTTCAGTATAGATGGATGTATCCATTTGAAAGGTGATATATATATATATATATATATATATATATATATATATATATATATATATATATATATATATATATATATATATATATACATATACTTGATTTTCAATATACTTCAACTTATATATACATGGAGCTTATTGTACATCTCTTTGTATATTATAGGTTCATGCGTTATTCAAAATGGTCGGTGAAAAACAAAGCTAGAGTTGACAATTTGTTCATCTTACCTACTCCGTGAAACAACACACGTTTGTTCTCATTATTTCAACAACAAAACTTTGTCACCAGTTAACGGAAGAAACGCTATTGATAGTGTTATACGTCATCCACATGCTTTATCAGTTTTTTGCTTATCTGGTCATTATGTTGGTAGGAATTTTTCAATTTTCTGGCCAAGCGACAAAGTATTAATGCAGCACATGTTCACGTTTTGATTAACTGCACTAAAGTTAAACCATACATTGAGTACGTTTTAAATTCCTCTTCTTATATATTATATTTAATTATATGATTAAATTGATATTCACCATATATATGGTCATCGATCAGAGCATTTTTAACTACGAGACAATCATCTGATGATATACATTCAAATTTCCCATTATGGTTTCCACAACATGTACATCTCGAAGAACAAACTCCTATCAACATCCACTTGAGGCACTTATCTATGGGCCCGAGTAGAAGTTTCAAAGAATGACACACCTATTACGTCAATGGATACAAATTTCACACTGAATCTTGGACCGAAGGAAAAGAAACCATTAATAGTGGAGTTTGTATGAAAGTGTCTCTAATAGTGGTGTAGTAGAAGATTTCTATGGCATAATTTAGCATATTTACGAAATTGACTATACGTTCCTAGATTATGTGAAAAAAATGGTTTTGTTTTACTGTAAGTGGTTTGATCCATCTAGCAGAGGAACTAAAATCAATTTGATATCCAATACTATAGACATTCGTATGAGCAAAAAATATCCACGGTTGATCCATTTTTCTTGGCCCATAATGTAAGACAAGTGTATTATGTTCCTTATCTATCAACTGTCTGAAGCAAACAAGATTGGTGTGCTGCAATCAAAACAAGACCAACGAGTGGAATAGAATAAGTTGAAGAAAGTCAAAATAAAGAAGTTGCATATCAAATGGATGAAATGTCAAATTTGGATCATGTGATTGGAGATGAGACTATTAGTCAACTTTGTCATGAGTCAAACATTGGAGAAGAAGTTGATGAACAAGAAATAGATGAATTAGAGAATAATAAAGCCAGTGACTTAATTCACTCATCAAATGACGACGACGACGAAGACAATTAATTAATTACGCATTATATATATATATATATATATATATATATATATATATATATATGTGTGTGTGTGTGTGTGTATAATATTATATATTGTAATGTGAAATATGAACGACACCTTATATATATACTTCCTTATTTATGTGAGTGTTATAATTTATTTATGTATATTTCATTATTAATTAATTTATGTTAATTGTACATACACACATATATACATATATTATATTATATATATATATATACATGACTTTAGTGTCGGGAGTAGGAGGATCAGGAGATTCGGAAGGATCAGGAGGAACAGGAACGGTGGGAATACGAGGAATATCCAAAACATCACGTGGTAAGAAATTTTTTGCTAAACCACATGTTGTTATTGACCCATCTATCATGCCGATGTCGACCATTGGTACTAGTGGTAGAGCTATTCCTTTATATCCGGAGGTCCCTGTAGAGCCTTATACCATAGACGAAATAATGGAACCCGAATGTGTTGATTGCTACAATCGCATTGTCATCATTCTAGAAGGAGATGGATATGTAAACTATGATTGATTAATTTATGATTGTTAAATATTTCATTATTGTATGTTACATTATTTTATTCATTCATTTTTATATTTAATTTGCATATATACTTTGAAGATATCTTCCTTTTAAATCATATGCAAAGGCAATTGCTGAAGTCATACAAGAGAAATATAGAAAACCATGGTTGTCTTGATGTGAGATAAAAGAGGATAAGACACCTCAATTTAGCAAAGTTGATCAATTTTTACATTGTTTCAAAGTAAGTGATTAGATTAATTTATTTAATTACTAATTATATATACATTTGATTGCTTAAGTGAATTATATTTTTAATATTTTTTAATTTAAACAAACAACAGACTAAATGTACTTGGAAAAGAGAGCATGATGTCGCGGTTTTGGCTTCTTTTGACCATTACTTTTCAAAGCGTCTCTCATCTATGTTGGCTTACGCACGTAATAAGGGTGAGGAAAAATGGCCTAATTGGATTGGTGAAAATGTTTGGAGTGCTTTTTGGAGGAAATGGAACACAGATGCTTACAAACAGAAGAGAGAAAAAGCAAAGATTAATAGAGCATCTGAGAGGGGTACCAGTACTCATAAGGGAGGTTCCAGGTCTGCTGGAGAAATTAAATATTATATGGTAATTAATTACTACTTATAATATATATCTATTCATTTATATTCAATTAATCATCACATTTCACCAATTTATAAACTTGACATTAATTTAATATTTTAGGAAAAGCAACTTGGAAGGGAGGTCACTCAGGTAGAGATAGATCGCTATCTTCATGTTAATCTTGAAACAAATGAGTATACTGATGAATTATCAAAAATGATTCAAGTAATTATTATATATTAATTAGACCTCTAAGTTATTATATATTAATTATTTTTTTTTTATTTTTTTAATATAGGAACAACTTCAATAAGTCATGAAAGAATGGGATGATCATCAAGCTATTCTTCCTCCTGCTCAACGAGCTGGTCCAGTGTAGCAGAAACAATATGAGACTGCAAGTTTTATGAACATCAGTGGTGGCAAGTACAAAGGGCGTGTGTTGGGTGCCGATAGTTTATCATCAACCTTTGTGAAAGGTCCAACCGGCTATATTAAGACTGAGACGTCTTCTTCTTATGCTAGTACGGATCGATCTCATCGTTCGTCGATAGATAATCTTGACCAGTTAAAGGAGCAATGGGAAAGTGAGCAAGAAGAAAGCACACAACAGCTGATACAAGCCGCAATTGATAAATTGAATGAGGAATGAAAACAAAAGTTTCAAGAGCAGCAGCAGTTTCAGCAGCAACAACAATTTCAACAACAACAATTTTCATTTCCTCTTGTGCTTCATTAGCAATTCTCGCCTTGGCCTCAATACTTGCATTAACAACCACTATTCCAGCAACAACAAAATTACTCTCAATACTCCCAGCAGCAGCAACCGCCTCCAAATTTTCAACAACAACAACCAATGTTTCAGCAACAACAATATTTTCATAATTATCAGTATGTTCCGTCATCTTCACATCAACTTCCTCAACCTCAACCAGATAATCAAACTGCATACCGACCAATTATGCCAACAGTTAGCTTGATCAGACCAGATTTAAATCAACCTCAACCAGCTAGGGCTCCTCCTTCGACTAGTGGTGGTGCTATTGAAGATGAAATTAAATTTCAAGTCATGATGTCTCCTCCAACACAAATTAGTAATACTTTTGAGGGACTTCTTTGGTAACATTGCAGTAAATAATGATGGTGGGAGTGGAGCTAATAAGAGGTATTATTATGAGGATTGATGTAATTTGAATAATTTCATAATTTATTTTTGAGTTGTATGAACACATATTTATCTTGTCCTACTTATTTATTGTTTGTTTAATTTTGGGTTTGTAAGACGTTATTTATTAGTTTTGGATTTGTAAAATATTATTTATTAATTTTGGAATGCATGTTTTATTTGGTTTGGTAGTAATTATTTTAATTATTATTAATATTATATTTTTATATATAATATTTATTTTAATTTTAATATTTAATTTTTATTTAATTTAATTTTAATTTTTATTTTTATTTTAATTTAAATTAATCTTTAACTATAATTATAATTTAAATATTATATTTAAAATTTAATTTAAATTTTTAATTTATATTCATATTAGTTTATTATATATTAAATTTAATTTATATTGATATTATATTTTAAATTTAATTTATATTGATATTATATTTTAAATTTAATTTTTATTGATATTATATTTTAAATTTAATTTAAATTTTAATTTAATTTTAATTTTAATTTTAATTTTAATTTAATTTTAATTTTAATTTTAATTTTAATTTTAATTTTAATTTTAATTTAATTTTAATTTAATTGTAATTTTAAATTTATATTCATATTAATTTATTATATATAATATTATAATACAATATTAATTTCAAATTCATAAAATTATTTTTTTAATATACGTAATATTTTGTAGTGGCCTAAGCCCTCACAAAATATATATTTTTTTAATCTGGATGATCCTTTGTGGCGGCCCTCACAAAGGCTGAACTTTTTAAAATCAGTCTGTCTTTTGCAGCAGCTTGTGCCCTCACAAAGTGAGACATCTGTGGCAGCCTATGCCCTCACAAAGGCAAGCGTTTGTGATGGCTTTTGCCGTCACAAAAGGCAACGTATTTTTCATACTTTGTAGCCGTTTTTGTCCCCACAAATGTTTGTGATAAATGTATTTATGGCTGTCTAAAACCGCCACAAATACCCCATTCATGGCTGCTTTTCAATACCTTAAGATTACAAGACTAAGCTTTTACAATTGAACTAAATCTTAAATATAAATACAAAATATGTTGAATTAATGCATGTAATCAATACTATTTAAATGGTGCAATTCAAAAAAAATAATCGATATCATTTTGAAAATTGAAAGTATCATTATCATAAGAAAAAGAAAGAAAGTAAGAAAATTGAAATTATCAATTTGCTTGAGACAATATTTGTTAGTATGAATAAATCAATAATTGTGGGACATAAATCTTAATTACATTATTATACTAACTGCATGTTTCTTTGCACTTTTGGAGGAGTCAATTAGCTTTAAAGATTTTGAATTGATTCTAATTTGTTTGGGTACTATTGAGCATAATTAATTATGTCTTTGATATTAAATTTAGTTTGAAATTGAAATTTGTAACTTTTAAATTTAAACATGATTTTTATATTAAATTTTATTATTCAATTCACTTTTACTCAAAAATATTTATATATAAATCACTTTATAATCAATTCACTTTAATTAAAATTAATTCATTAAAAACTAATTTTAATAACTCGGAACCAAACATACCTTCAAAACCAAACCCAAGCTAAGACGTGGCAATAATGTGTCTTTAGCAAAATCCTTTTAGTGCATTGTTTTTCTCAGGATATATGTCTAAAAATGGCAAAAAAAAATCATAATGCCTAAACTAGCTCGTTTGACTCAGAGAATGTCTTTAAAAAAATTACTAAATAGTCTTTGAAAATGAATAAATGCGTAATACAGTTTTCCTATTGCTCAAATAATAAAAGGCAATAGGGACTGGTTGAATTTTTAACACTTGCATTAAAAAATATTAAAAATAATTTTCCAAGATAGTCTAAATAAATAATTAAATCCATTTAATAGTATAACGATTCCTATCATCTTTCATTGATTAATTTACTTGTACTTTTTAATGAGGATCTTCTAAATTGGGGGCTATACTATCATTGATAATTTGATCATCAACAATCACAAAAGGATGAAAGAATGGTCATACCAAACAAAATTGAAAATTGGGTCAATCCTTTGCCAATGGAAGACTCTGGTCCAGAAATGAAGACTTTTTCCATGAATTGGACTATGGCCCCAATAATAGGGACCAGGGTATTGTGTATTCGAATTGATGGACATGTCATCAAAACCATTAATTTATAGGACTTTTTGGAATAATACAAGAACTTGTTTGAAACTGACAGCAAGATACTTAAAACAAACCACTTGAAAAGTACTTAGGAAAGTTCGTACATTGCGGCTACAAATCAAAGATACCATGGACCAAGGTCGGGTTAATACATAAAAAGTTTTAAACAAGCAACTTATAATAATATTTTAATAAAATTAATAATAATTTTCTTTTTCTGAAAAAATTATTATTTAGATGCTTCAGAATAAAAAAATTATTTATTAAATTAATATAATCAATTTTATATAATTATTTTTTATTTATTAATTAAATAAGTTAATTTGATATTTTTTGAGATAATATTAATTTTAGATAAAATTTTATTAGTTTTTTATTTAAAAATGTTAATTTTTTTATTAAGTAAAAACAATTTAAAGACATTTTTATCAAATAAATTTTTTGAAGTTTGAAGTGATTGTTTTAGTTATCGTATCATTGCATCGGTCCATATTAATTAGAAGATTACAAATGTAATCTAATACCCTCACAGATACACAAAAATGTGTACCTCAACATTACCAATGTGTACCTCATCTCCTTTACCCTGTATCATATGCAAATTGTGCTTTAGAATATAAAAAGAAATTGCCTTAACATTTCATCTATAAAGAAACCCCAAACCTTCAATCAACCTAGCAAATCTAAATTCTAGAACACTATTATGAAAGTTGAAAATGGTCCAAGTAATATTAAAGTCATCTAATTATAATAAATCTCGTTAGAAAATATTCCACTAGATTTTCCTAATCAATGTGTAGGGTCATTAAGATGAATGAAAAACACGGAGCATATTTAATACAAATCATTTAATACAAATCCTTATCAGAAATGATTCAATTTTAATACAAATATTCTGCATGTTTCTATATCTATAGTTAGTATTTATTTTGGCTTTAGCATATACATGGTAAATAATTTTGCGTCGAAATTAATGTCCTCGTGATGGTCATAAAATTCATAATGGAGTTTCTAAATTAACCAAATAGTAACCATTAAGTTAAAAACCTATTAACCATATAATGAAATGAATCAACCAAATATTGTATGTCATTAATCATGTATGTTAGTGGATAGTGAAAAAGAAATTAATTATGTAAACAAAAATAGATAACTTATTAATCCTATAATGAACGGTATTAATCAAATACTTGCGCGTCGTTAAATATTTAGCATAGTGTAAAAAATATACATGAAAATTGACAATCCAAATTAACAATATAATGATGTGAGTTAACCAAATATATATGTCGATTATGTGTGTTTAAATAAAATTTCTAATCAAGGTTGTGGTGACTTGGAAATGATTTTGCCTCAACCCAAGTTGTCTCACAATTTATTCTATAATGGTGTGTGGATCTTTTCTTGAATGTATATTTGAAAACATTTCTTTTGTTTTATTTCCTCTTGTATTTTATTTTTTATTTTGATTGAAATATATGTGCATAGTAGTTAGAAGAATGGTTATAAGTATATACTCCATACTTATCACAATTAGTTTTTCATTTGCAATTTTTCGGTCTCAAATTATATAGTTCTTTAATTTTTTTTTATTTGATCTTTTATTTAGTTTTAAAGTAATAATTTAATTTTTTATATTTTAAAATGTTAATAATATTATGTTCTGTTTTTTATAGAAAATTTTAAAATAAAACCCATAAAATTATTTATCATCTTCAACATAATCCAAAAATTAATCATCATCTTTAACATAATCCATATTTTCATAAAATTTATAACTCAAATTTTCATATAAACTCATATTTCCATCTCCAACAATATCAAATTCATCAATTAAAGAAGAAGATATGAGTTTATTTAAATTTTTGAGTTATAAATTTGATGAATATATGAATTTTCTTAAAATTGGTAATGAATTTTATGGTTTTTTTAAAAAGATTTTGGTGAATATTATGTATGAGTTTCTGTAAAAAAAAAAAAGATAATATTATTGACATTTTAAGACTTCTAATTACGATTCTAAGTACTTTGATATTTATCATGTGTGTTTGAGTGTGTTAATCAAAGATAGGTACCAAACATTTTAAAATAGATCATATTTAAAAGAAGCAAGTTCATTCAGAGAAACAAATGCCGATTTTGACAGAATTTTGTAAAATGAAGAACGTTCTCCGTAGTTCCAAAATAACAAGAATTATAATATTCTTAAAGAAAATATTAGATCCATTATTTACAATCTGGTCTAGAATTTCACCATAAATATATAAGGATCACTTCATTATAAGAATCACTCCAAAAGACAAGGCAAAAGTTATGCATTATAATTCATAAAGCAAGATCATACTACAAGTTGAGCAAGCATCAAGTACAAAAACTGACAGATTGGGTTAGACACCTCAATTATACTTTTGAGCAGCTTGCACACGTGATACAAAACATGGGATAACTTCAGACAACTGTCAAGTAAAGATTAAAACCTCAGCATACTTTAAAGCAGAAATGGAGATCATTCTTGATTTATAAGAACATTTATGCTTTATGGCTGATCTTATTCACTTACTCATACATGACAATTGGACCATTCTCAACGGCCAAATAAGTTGTCATTAGTCTTCTCAAAGTCTATAAAGGAAGCTTCAAGTTGAAGGAAAAATCAGAGCTTCAAGTGCAAAGCAATTTTCAGTTATGTTCTTAACTTGATATTAGAATCAATTTTTACTGAGTTTTAAATCCTATAATTTAATCTCAAATACGAGTTAAGCATACTAACTCTACCAATCTCTTTAAATCATCACTTTGTAACTCAATACTATATTGATGAAATAGTTTGAGTAATTTGTAAAAATCCTTTTATTTTAAAAAGGTAATGTGTAAAAATCTTTTCTGAAGATTGAAAAATAACCTGTGGAAATCCTTTCTATGGGTAGAAAGCTAATACTTTGTAACATATCATGATTGATATGTAAAAGCTGTGTGAAAACCAAAAACAATCTTGTTTTGAACACTTAGAGGAAAATCTCACAATTGTGAGGACTAAACATAATCATGTTGGATGAACTAGGGTATATCCTTGTGTGATATATTTTCTCTCATCTCTATTTACTTTTTATCTTCTAATCATATTTTAATAGATTAGTTAAAATTGTGTGTTTTTACTAACCAAGAACGTTCTTCGTTTATAACCAAGATCAATCTTGAGTTAAATACTTTGAGTTTTAACATGAATTTTTAAGAAAGGATAATTACAATTCAAACCCCACTTCTTTGTAATTGACATTGTTACTTCATAAATAAACATTTTATCAAATGAAATTCATTTTTTTAAATAAAAGGCTTAATTATAGTTTTAATCTCCTTATTATCAATTTACGGAATTGGTCATCTTTTTTAAAAGTCGACAATTTTGGTCTCTCTCAGATTTTTTAACTAAAAAATGACGATTTGACATATTGTTACGACCAGCTAGATACATCATTTAAATTAAAAATATAAAAAAATTATGAAGTTGAAATATAAATTTTTACGATGTTTTATTCCAATTTAATAGGTGTTAATCATTCTATATAATTGTATTATATATCACATTATTTAAAGCATCAAATGTGTCATATTTTAGTTAAAAAATTAAAAATGTAAACCAAAACTGTCGGCTTTTAAAATAAAATGATCAATTTTATAAATTAGTAAAAATAGATAAACTAAAACTGCAAACTGCAATTAAACTTTAATAAAATCAAGACAATTAATATTTTCAACTCAAATAACCACCTATAATAAGACGAATGAAATATCTAAATTATTTGTCAATGGTGCTTAAATAAAGTATTTGTTTTCTTTCCTCGCGTAGTTCCAATTGTTTACTAAGAAATTAGAGTCAAGGTTTATCAAACATGAACAGAATTATTATAATACATATAGGTTAATCTACCATGCTCTTAACACAGTTCGGTTGACTACTAATTGATGAAATCAAGTAGTCATTAATTATGTTGTGAAGTATTTTTATAGTATGCCATATTTTGTATATATACACCATGATGTTTGTAACAAAGAGAAAGTCATCGAAATAGATGAGATAAGATTATGTATTTAATCTAAAATTTAAATTATATATATATATATATATTTGTTGATTTATTTTTTTTACATTTGATTTACTTTTTCAACTTTAATATATACTATTTATTGAAATTGATTTTTTCAACTTTAATATATATTATTTATTGAGAATGGATATTTAAACTAAAAATTAAAAAATGTGAGAGTAAAAAGGTCGTAAAATTCAAACTTTAATAATAATAAAATACAAATATAATATATTAAAATACTAACATTTATCTATATATAAATATATATATATATATATTCTTTTTGTAAAAAAAAAAGTTAACAGATTAAAAACACATATCCTACCCATTGACACCAAGCTTATATAATTTATCTCAGAGCAACTCTTCTATGATCACAAATACAAATATTTTGTGCTAGGGCACACTCATAATTAATATAAAAATAGACGAGTAAATAATAAATTTATTATCATATTATTGATTTAATAATTTCATTTTTTGTATTTTATTATTTGTGTGTGTCTAAATTCAAAATATATATATTTGTGTCTATACAAATTTTGCTATTTATCTCATTTTAATTTTATGTTCAAAATAAAAGATGTACGATAAAATATAGTAATACGTACTCTAACATATATGGAGAAAATTTCATAGAAATAGGAAAGTTTGATATATGCATGTAATAAGATATGCTTTGTATGTTTGGAAGTTGGATTTTAGTATCGGTTAATAAATTTCATTATTATATCTCTTAACTAGTTAAAGAATATAAATTGGGTTTAGAAATAATAAACTATAACATAATAACTACAAATAAGGAGTATTGACAAATAACTCTATCAGAAGGGTTTATTAATCATAATAACCTAATTAATTATTTTATTAATAGTCTCCGACAAGTTAGTGACTGTATGCTAATCATTCCTAGCTTGCTTATTAAATTGTTAAAAAAATTAGGATATAAAGATTTTGTGAAAACATCAGTTGTTGAGAAAAAGTGATAGGCATAAGTTTGAAAAGTTATTGTAGTATTTCTCTCACAATGTGATAGTCGATATCAATATATTTGGATCTTTCATGAAAAGAAGAATTGTTGCCGATGTGGCGAGCGAATTGGTTGTCGCAATAAAAAAGAGTTGGAGTAATAATTGGAACTTTGAAATCCTGCAATAGATAGGAAAACCACTGGAGCTCACAAATTGTGGTGGCCATACTTCTATATTCGGCTTCGGTTGATGACTTAGATACAACAACTTGCTTCTTAGACTTCTATAATATTAATAAGTCCCCAATGAAGATACAATAACTTGTTATGGACTTAAGAGTTTCTAACATGTAGCCTAATTGAAATCTAAAAAAAAAAGCTTTGAGCTGAAGTGTTGATGTTGTAGGGAACATGATGCCTTTGGTTGGATCTGATTTGAGATATTTTAAGATTCAAAGAGTTGCTACATGATGATTAGTGGTTGTTTGAGGAGTTGATCAATTAATCTTTGAAATGTTGTTGGATCATATAGATGTGTGCCATATGTCCTGATCCTTGATTTTGAAATGCTGGTTTAAAAAAACCTTGATGTGATTGATTTCATCCATGTTATTTCTTGCAAGAATCAAATCATCGACATAAATTAATAAGGCGGTAAAAGAATTATTTTTTTGCATTGCGAACAGATAATGACCATGGGCATATTGACTAAACCCATTTGAGATAAATGCATAAGAAAATTTTGCAAACCATTGTCTATTGGATTGTTTTAGACCATTTAAATATTTTAAAAGTTTACAAACTTTATTAGGAGAATGTGTTGAAATACCAGGGGGAAGTTGCATATATACTTCTTCTTTTAAATTTTCATGTAAGAAAGCATTATCCACATCCAAATGTTGTAAAATCCAATTTTGATACGAGGCAATAGATAAAAGAATTCTAATCGTAGGTAATTTTACAGTTGGAGAACAAGTATCGAAAAAATATATACCTTTGATTTGCGTAAATCCTTTTTCTATAAGACGAGCTTTATACCTTTCTATTGTTCCATCATAATTAAACTTTATTTTATAAACTCATTCACACCCAATGGGCTTCTTACCTAGAGGTAAATCAGTAATCACCCAAGTTTGATTTTCATCAAAAGCTGCAAATTTATTATTCAAGGCACGGATCCAAGCCGAACCTTTATTAGCTTGTTTATAATTAGTGGGTTCACAATAAGTAGATAAGGATGCAATAAATGCATATGAGATGATGAAATGCCATTGTAAGATAACACATCAAAGATTTGATATTGTATAACATATGGAACACATTAACTACTCAAAATATTATTCAGGTAATAATCATTCAAATAAGATGGAGGATTTTTAAGCCTATCATATTTCCTAATGGCTTGGGTTTCAAGTTGGAAATTATCATGAGTAAGATCATATCTGATGACATCAGATTCATTAGACATGGTAGCTAAATTAGATGTATTATTCAAACTATCAAAATTGTCATGAGAAGGCATATTGTTACCAGTATGAGAAACAGTTGCATTAGATTGAGGTAAATCAAGGAAACTAATGAGCCATTTGTAATAGATATCTCTGAATTAAAAACATTAGGTTCATTGAAACTTTGAGCAAAATTGTTTTTATGAAAAGGAAAGATAGGTTCATAGAAAATAACATGTCTAGAAATGAAAATATTCCTATTGTGTAAATCAAATCATAAATAGCCTTTTGATCTTTACAGAAGATTGGGTGGAAACCATATTTATAAAATCCTTCATGCGTTTTCTAGTTTCAGATTTTTGTTTTAAGAGATGAATCCAAGTATGTCGAGAGTAATCATCTATAATGGTAAGAAAGTAACGATGCTCATGCAAAGAAGGAACACCTATGGGTCACCAAATATATGAGAAGTAGTAGTAAGACTATGATTAAAAGGTAATCGATATTGTATAGCATAGTGACAACTATCACAAATCTGATTTTTATTCATAGAAATGTAAGGAAAATTCTGACAAAGTTGTTGTAAAACAACATGTGATGGATGGCCTAACCTAAAATGTCAATCATCAAAATTGTCATTGTTAATATAAGTATTGATCATATAAGGCAAAACAACATATGTAATACAAGAATTATCAACATTAGACGTGGTACTACTATCAAATATGATTATGGGAGATGGATTGAGAATGTAAAGGTTGTTTAATAACTCAACATGCCCGATCATCTTCATTGTATTTAAATTATGAATATCACAAGAAAAATGTAAGAAAACTAATTGACAATTAAGAGTTTTGGTTATTTTAAAAATGGAAATTAAACTAAATTTGAATTAAGGGACATAGAAAATATCAGTGAGATGCAAATATGACTTGAAATACACAGTTGTAGAAAAATGTGCACTAATAGTATTTCTATTAGAAAAATTTATTGAAATAGGAGATATTTGTTTAATAGTTGAAAAAGATTGTTAAAAGGGAGCAAACATGATTAGAAGCCCCTGAATCTAAAATCCCAAAAGAAAGAGGATCAAAATAGTTATCTAATTTGGAGATACTAGAAACACTATGTTGAGTTGTATTATTAGAGTTTTGTTTGATTCATTCATTCTTGGATGTTTGACGAAGAGTAATAAAAAAATTTGTAATCATCTTTAGAAATATGTATGGAATCATCAACATATTAGTTGAGGGAGAATTGGTATTGCTCTTTTGATCATTACTAGTAGATATCGTATTAGTGTTGGTGGATTGGTTTTTAGAGGTATACTTAGGGGAAAAACCATGTTTAAAATAAAAAAAATTTGATGGTATGATTTATTTTCTTGCAATGAGTACAAAGCATAGAGTTTTGAGTACCTTTACCACGACCCCTATTTGAATTATGGTTTCCTTTCCCTTGATCAGAATTGGTAGAATTAACAGCACATATGGTAGAATCATTATGAGTGGGAATAGGTGTTATATGTTGTTGAATAACAAGATAATAAACCTTAGTAATTGAAGGCAAGGGATCCATTAGAAGAATTTGACTTCTAACATTTTGGTAATAACCATTTAAGCCTTTCAAAATATAGGTTACATATTCATCATGTTTGTAGCTACGAACAGCAAAACTAAGTTTGCAAGAACAAAGAGTTGAACATGTACAAGAAGGTATATGTCTTAGATCATCTAATTCGTCTCAAATGATCTTCATATCTGTAAAATAGGTAGAGAGGGATCTTTCACCCTGTTTTAATGGAATTTAAATCATGAAGCAAGTCGGAGAATCAAAAATGGTTATGTTTCGCAAATATTTCGTGGAGGTCGTTCCATAGATTGAACATACTATCAATACAAATAGTAATTTGGAAGATGTGTAGGGAGAGAGTCTAAGCTATCCAAGGAAGCACCATGTTATTACAACGTTCCCAAAGATCGAAATCATTGTCGGTGGGAGACGATTGTGGGAACTTACCGTTGATGAAAGAAAATTTGTTTTTGGAGGAAAGAGCTCGTTTCATATAGCGACTCTAGTTATAGTAGTTGTGGTTGTTTAGGAGCAAAGCGACAAGAACTGCGTCGAGATTCTCACTGGGGTGTAGATAATAAGGATTTATGGGGTTTAGAGTTGGAATTTGAACGACCGCTGATGTTGGTGGTGGTAAAGGAACATTAGAAAGATCGTTGTCAATGTTCATCTTGTGATGAAATTGGGAGGAAGCGAGAAAGAAAAATCTTGTGATGAGTTGAAGACGGTGATGAAAAAAAACGATGCATGAGGAGGTATGTGTGAAAGATATGCGCAAAAAGTTTGTTGTGCGACTGATATTATATTACTAAATAAATCTCATTATTATTTCTCTTAACTAGTCAGAGAATACAAGTTGGGTATATATAATAATAAACCATAACATAATAGTTACAAATAAGAAGTATTGACAAATAACTTTATCAGAAGGGTTAACTAATCATAATAACCTAATTAATTATGTTTCTAATATTTAGAGGGGTTTAGAAAGAGTAGTTTGGAAGGCTAAGTTTATATTTTAGTATATATTTTAGATTAAATTTTTTAAAAGAATAACATAATAAATAATCATATAACATCTCAATTTCACTCAAGTTATTTTAAAAAATATGTTGTAGATTCCTTAATTTGAAAAAGAATAACTCCCTTCTCCTCCAAAATTCAATTCT
The DNA here is from genome assembly GCA_037974835.1 of Cicer judaicum. Lineage (NCBI taxonomy): Eukaryota > Viridiplantae > Streptophyta > Magnoliopsida > Fabales > Fabaceae > Cicer > Cicer judaicum. The sequence continues at coordinate 3,274,854 of JBBPBS010001075.1, read as the reverse complement.
CACGCACACTCTAAAAATATGTAATTTAGGGATGATAAATTGGGCCGACTTGCTCCGTTTAGCAAACTCTATGATTAACTCGCCAAAAAGCGGATAGGGCATGCTAACTTAAATTATTTAGTATAAAGTACCACCCTGTTATGCTCTGTTGTGGGTTGACAAACAAATCCGTCAATTTTCTTTTAATTTTAATATTTTACAAAAAATAATGATAATGATATAGTTAATGTATTATAATTATTCTTATGTATATATCGATAATGTTAAAATAAAATTAATATTTAATATTTAATATTTTTAGTGATAAATATTTATCCAATATATGCTTTTTATAATCAATATTAATCAGTATATTTTAATTATTATTTTTATTTAGAAAATGTAAAAAAGTATAAAATTTAACTAATAATTAATAAAAAAATATTTATTTGTGTATGAATAATATGTGTCAACTGCTTCTTTAAAAACTTATTTTCAATAATGAAACGATTTAATTAAATTTAACAACAATAGTTAAACTTATAATAAGTAAATTTATATTATGTAATTTGAATGAAAAAAATATATACGTAACAAACAATCAAAAATTAAATTTATTAACAAAAAAATATAAGTAAATTATCAATTAATTAATAGCAATATTTCAAAATAGAACGTTTTATACGATATGTTTTTAGATTGGATTCAATAAACTAATTGTTCAATTTTAGTCTTTTAGTGTAGTTTAATTAATAAAAAATTTAAAAAAAATCAACTAAAATTTATATTTGTTATATAAAAAAAAAACAATTTTATTTTTGTATTTGGCCAGACCAACTTAGATAGTAAACTAAACAGTTAGTCTAATGAATTCGACACATTTTGCCTCAAAGGAGAATTTATAAAGCAACATACATCAAATTAAAAAAGAAAAAAACAAAGAAGTTTAAAACTCTAACAATGCATGGGAAAGCAAGCAAATTTAAAAATTGGAGAGGGGAAAAGTGGGAATTTTTAAAAGATGCAACAAGCAAAGGGTCTAATTAAGCGAAAGAACACCGTTCCTTCCACCCTTTGACTAAATTTCAAACCTTTCAAGCTTTGACTTTTTGACTCACTACTTTTCCAACCTTCTCCTTTCTTTCTATTTGGCTGCTTCCTTATTCTCTACTTTTCCTCATCTCTTTTTTTCACATTCCATTCTTAATTTTAAACCTTCTCTAGTCTCACTCTCCTTAATATTGTTCATATATACACCTTTCAATCTCTAACTTCCCAATAAACAACAACACACATTTTGTTTCTTGATCCCTCTACTTCATTTTTAAGGTGGCCCTACTTTTCTCATTTATTCATATCTTATATGTCAACTTATATTTTTCTTCTTAGTGGAATCACCCACTTCTTTAGTACTTTTCAAATTCTTTCCTTTCACACAAATTATAAATATTTTGAATTTTTCAATACCAAAATTATTTTTGAGCTAGCTCTATAGAGTTATTTAGGACTACTACTAACAACATGTTTCTTAATCTTCTTCCATCTCATCAAATATATAATGCAAAAGCATTGACATAAAGTTTCATTAACCTTATGGAAGGTGTATTTTCCCTTCCTATAGCAATCAGAACAGATTTTATCCATTCTCTAATGCAATCTCTTGGATGCTCTTACATTTGTCTTTGGACATATGATACCATATTACCAAAGTATATTATTAATTTATGCATACACCTACATTATTCTATTCCAATGTATTTTATATATTGTAACATAATTCTAATGGTTGGTGATTCTGTTTTTTTGGGAATAGTCGTTTGTCCTTCTTGGATGGTACCTACAATGTAATAAACAATCAACCAAGCTCTTCTTTAGGAAGTGTAGCACAACATCTTTTTAATCAATACAAGATCTTATCATTTGATGTCAATGATGAGTAAGTATAATGTAATTATATGCTTTAAATTCTTCTTATTTTTCTTTTTATGAAATCTTTAGGAATTTATTTTTAAAAGTATATTATCATTTGTTGGTTTTGTTTAGCCGTGTTCCTGGACTAGCTTTTCGGAATCAATGTCCTTACTTCGAGTTGCAACAATTGGAACTTCTAACACTGTCCTCAAAAGAAATACAAACACAATTCTATCAGGTTAATTATTGTTGCCCTAATGAAACAAAATTTACCTCAAAGTGTCTAAATTTATACATATTAAGCTTATATATATGTTTCTTATTAAGTTAACATGTTTTTGTTTTTACAGGAAGCAAGGATTAAGGTTTGTCTGTTGTCCAAGAAACAGCTGAAAATTCTATGTATTTGTTTTTTTGAGCTTATGATGAGCCAAAATCCTTACAATTCTACATGTATTTTCCTTTGATTCATCTCAGAGGGCTGTTTTCATGGGATGCAACAAAGGAGAAATTGAGCTTGGTTTCTTAAATATGTCTCAAGTAAGCAACTACATATAGATCTTCTTGGAGTTCTTTCAATTTTCTACTGCAAGTTATTTCTTTTTATATAGTTAACCAACAAATATTTTCTTTTCGTAACCATTTTATTGGTACGAAATAACTAATCTCCATAGAAAAATTCTAGATATTCATTTTTAGTAAGGTCTCTTCGCCCAATTATATTATTTTAATTTATAAAATTCGAATGTAAGAATTTACTTAATTGATCTAAATCTAGTGTCACTTTTAATATCAATTTATTTAATTAAAAAAATTATTTTTTATTAAATTAGTCTTTAGTAAATCCAATAGACTAGTCAAACCGGTAGCCGTTGATTTTAATAAGACAGGTGCAACCAATCGGTTTTTAAAACACTATATTCAATGTCATTTCATTATACAATAATAAAATTTTAATTTTAAAACAATATTTTTTTTGGTGAGCAGGTTGATATTCAAAGAGCACTTAGGAGTTTATTCCCCGAAGATTTTTCTAAACAACAACAACAACAAATTGATCATCAAAATAATCCACTTTCATCATCTTCATCTTCAATGAGATCACTATCAATAGATAGTCCGGAATATTCATCACTAATATTTAACAACATTAATCCAGGAACATCTTCACCACATTTTCTCGAAAATACCCTTCCACCAATGAGACCAATTTCAAACACACCCCTTCAACTTCAACTTCAACTCCAACAACAACAATTGACTCATCAAATCACACAAACACAATTCCCTACAACAACACAAATTGATCATGAAACAATTATGAGAGCAATTCACAATGTTCTATCTTCACCTTCTCATCATCAAAATGAACAAAATAGTTGGCCTTATGGAATGCATTTAGAAGCTAGTGCATTTGGAAGATATAGAGGTGGTGATAGAAGTCCTAATATAGGATCAAATTTTAGAAGACAAAGTTTGATGAAGAGATCATTTGCATTTTTTAGAAGTTTAAATTTTATGAGATTGAGAGAAAGAAATCAAGCGACGACTCGTCCTTCTAACAACCAACTTCATCATATGATTTCGGAGCGAAGAAGGCGCGAAAAGCTTAATGATAATTTTCATGCGCTTAGGACTCTTCTACCTCAAGGAACTAAGGTACAAATTCATAAAAAGGTTTTTGTTTTTGTCTCAACAATTGCATTCACGTCGATCATATTATTTTTTCGCAAAATATGATATAATTAGGTCTATGCAATTGCATTCACATCGATCATACTTTTTTTTGCGCAAAATATGATATAATTCGTATAATTATGTCTCTACAACGTTCACTTCAATCATTAATTATTTTTTTACAAAATATGTTATATAATTGTGATAGTATAAGACTTACTCGATTACAAGTTTTCTTAATATCAAGGATCGCTATGTAATATCAAGGATATACTTCATGCTTTTTTTTTTTTTTTTGTTAATTATAGTCATATTTCCATTTTATTAATTAACTAGAAAAACAATTGTAAAAAGACTATATATATAATATATGTATCAACCAAATGAATGATATCAAAAAATTTAAAAATGATTCTAATATAAATGAAGATATTGGTCGTTTTATTTAATTTTTTTATTAAAAATTAAATTAGTGATTAAAATTTAGAGGAAAAATATGAAATATGTCAAATCTCTCACAATTTTTTGATTGAGAAAATTAATATCGGGTTTTATTTTTTCGGTCTCTAATTTTCGTGATACATTTTTTATATTGTTAATTATTCCAAATTAATTAATGTATGAATATTGAACATGTTTTAATCAGAAAGACAAAGCTTCCATTCTTATAACAGCAAAGGAGACATTAAGGTCATTGATGGCTGAAATAGACAAACTAAGCAAAAGAAATAAGGATTTAATGTCACAATTGCAATCCAAAGAATTATCAAGTACAACAACTCAAGAAATTACCAAAGCTAGCAATTTCTCATCAAATGAAAGATTAAATGTGAGAGTATTGCATGTACCGGAATCAAGCACATCATCATTGGAAAATCAACCTATGGTGGACTTACAAGTAAATGTGATGGGACAAATTTCTCAAGTTGATATTTTGATTAGACTATTGGAATTCTTAAAACAAGTTCAACATGTCAACTTGGTTTCAATGGATGCAACAAACACAAATAATGCACAAGTGAATTCCATTCATCAATTAACCTTCAGGCTAAGGATTACTCAGGTATATATGTCTATATATTATCTACAAACAATTTATTTTATTTTCTCTCTTAATATACAATAATTTAAAATTCTTATCATTTTATCTTCTATTTATTTAAATTTTTTTTGTAATTTTTTCCTTATTACTAATGACTCCCACTTCCAAAGAAAATGCAAGGAGGATATAGTAAATTACTAAATCAGTCCCATATTTGTAGAGCATGCAGGACATTATTAATAAATAAATAAAACTTTATTTACATAACATGCACAACATGATTAACCAAAAGAAAACTTCATTTATATAATAATATAAGTATTTGTACGTTATCAAAATTTTCAAAAAGGGTGGCTGCTTGATAAGTCTATAGTTAATTTGATAATTTATATGCACTGTGACTGTAAATGGCTATAAAAATCGGTAGAATTACAACCTAGGAACTCTTTGATATATATTAATATTTTCATATATAGTATATAACTTTATATTATATGGTTATAAGGAAGGAGCTTAGTAGATGCAATTGTGTAAGGTGGCTTGGTGTGCTAAATTTGTCACCTTCGGAAGATGACACAAAAAGTGAATTCTATTTTGGCAGCCACCGAAATGAGTCAGCATAGATATCATGATCATAATTTTTATTATAAGGTTGCGAAATAAAAGAATAAATATGCAAACTCAAACTAGGTGGCTTTTTAGTGTTTAGTTAATTTATTTATAATTAGACAAATAAATACCGCCATATATATTAGAATAAGTTATATGAGTTCCTCCATTTAGTTGTTTATTTCAAAATTCGAATAGTAAATACAAATTGACTATAAAAACTACTAATATATTCTTCCTAATTTTTTAGGTGCATCAAAGTAATTTTTATTTCAATAATATTAGTTAAAATATAAAATATATTAAATCAAAGATATTTAAATAAAAAATTTACAATTCTCTACTTGATAAAATATTTGAGTTATGTAGCATATTGTATTTGAGATTATTTTTAGTTTTATCTAGTATTAAAAGTTACATTATACTAATAATAACTTAAATTAAAATATGATATAAACATCTTGAAATTCGTAAAAATGTGATTATTGTTTTAAACTGGATGATAAAATTTTGTTTGAAAAATTAAAAGTCTTTAAATATGTTTGAATAATTGAATTAAGATCAAATTATATATTATTGAGTTATTTAAAGAAATTTAATTATTTTTTTTAATGTATGCATATCTTCTGGAATAATATTAATTATTCATTCACCTTCTGTATTTTATGAAAAAAGTTTTTGTTTTAATTGAAATTGCTAAAATTTAACTTGAAATCTACTAATTCACATGATAAATTAAATAGTATTCTTTTAATTTCTAATTTTTTTTTTAAATAATTTTTTGAAAATCCTAAATACAATAGAATTATTAATAATTTTAAAAATAAAAAATATTTAAATGATTATAAATACATTATTTTCTATTCTTCCAAGACAACTAAAATCTAAGGACCAGTCCTGCTTCCTATATACAACCTTTGACAAAATATATTTATATTTTAAAATTGAACTTTTATACCCTATCAAGAAAAATAGTTCTCAATATTTATATAGTTTTATATATTTAATACATCAAAATTATTCTTTCCATGCAAAATGATTTTGCCTATCAATGTTTCTTTTGTCATTGAAAAATATCGACATCACATTTTAACTTTTGAAAAGTACACCCACAAAAAACATAAAGTCCACATCTAATAATATCTTCATTAGGTAAGAGAAAAAAAAGAACTTTTGGAAAAAATACTTAGTTATGGTGGTTGATGCAGGGAAGTGAATGGGACGAGGGTGCCTTCCAAGAAGCAGTGAGAAGAGTAGTTGCTGACTTTATACAATATGTGGACCAAAATCTATGATCAACTCAAATCACATCTTATTATAATTTTTTTTGTCAAATTGTTATTATAATATTTAATTATATATATTATGCACCAGTCAAAAAAATTATATATATTATGCGGCGGCAGCAAATTAATCGTTAATGTTGTGTCTAAGCCAATTCACTGCCCACCATGTATTACTTCTGATTAATTTTTTTGATTAAGTGTGATATATTTTTTTATATAATTAAATATGTTGTTTGTACCCAAAAAAGTTCGTTTTTTTTTTATTGTGCGTTTATGTTTGTTCTAATTTTAAATGTTTTATTTTTTCAGTTTACAAAAATTAAATCAACATGCTTCATGCTAATGGTTTTTTATATATAAATTGGCAATGGCTTTTTTAAAATACTTCTAAGGTCTAACGGTTATTCATAAGAGTATTTTGTTAATAAGAGAGGATATATAACATATTAAAACCATCTTTTAATTGTATTCAAATTTTAATTTAAATAATAAATATCGATATTATTAAATTGAATTTTATACTTTAATTTTAAATATAAAACTTTTAAATGTAATTTTTTTTATTATTTTATCTCCCGAAAAAAATTAATATCATAGATAGGATGGCTTACGAAGGTGTAGTTTAGTAAAAACGTTAAAAGAATTTAAAAACAAGAGGTAGAATCTTTAGTTAGTAGTATAATAATCTCATAATTTGTCTAGAAGTTTATAATATGATTTGCATCTTTTTTCTAACGGGTTTGAGTATTTATAAGAGTTAAAACTTTCTTTAATAACTTTTTATTTATAAAAAGATCATATCAAAAGCTGGTTACTTTATTGCAACAAAATACTTGAAGCCCATTATGTCTCTATATATCTAAGCAAAATTAAGATAATTAAGAGTAAATTTACCTAAATTGTAAGCTAGCCTCACCTTTAATATGAAGTAATTGTAACTATTAAAAATAGAATATAATTGCAAACATTTTGATATCATCCACATAAGACCTAGAGTAAAAGTTTTGTATCCGGCACCATACACTTGTATCTCCAACTCTCATCTCAATAAAAATTCTATTAAATCTCGAAACTTTTAATAAATGTCAAAGTTTCAAAATGCAATTTTTCAGGTTGATATGAAACTTTCAAAACTTTGGATAAATTTAAAAATTTTGAAGTGTGTTTTTCGAGAAATTATCAAAACTTTTTAAAATTTTGATGAATTTGAAACTTTCGAAACGTAATACTCAAAACTTTTAAATTTTCGAAACATATCAATTTTGAAACTTTCAAATTTTTGAAGTCATTCAATTTCAAAAATTTCAAAAAATTTGAAAGTTTCGAAAGTTTCAATTTATTTTAAAAAAATACATGTTGTCTGTTATAATTAAAGTTTAATTTTGAAAAATAAATTTATAATATTATTAATTAAATTTATTACTATTTTTGAAATTAGATATGAAATTTATTACTATAAATTCATAATTCAAAATTTTGAAATTTATTACTATTAATTAAATTTATTACTAGAAATAAAATTTTGAAACAATTTCGGAACTTTCCATGAATTCCAAAGTTTCGAATCTAAAAAACTTCATGTTTCAGAATTTTACATTTCAAAATTTTTAGATTCTTAGAAAGTTTCGAAATTTTATGCATTTCGAAAGTTTCATGTTCATGGAAACTTTCGAAAGTTTCAAAGTTTTGGGAAAAAAATGAACTTCCAAATTTCATGTTCGTGGAAACTTTTGAAGAATTGGAAAATTAATGTTTCGAAAATTTTAAAGTTTTGAAGTTTATCTTACTTTTGGGTTTCGAAGGTTTCAAAGGTTCTAATACTTGTAAATATGTAATTCGGACAATTCAAACTTTTGAAAAAAATTGTTGAAAAAAAGAAAAGAAAAATTTTTTGGTGGGTTTTATAAATAATACTATGGGCAATATGGTATTTTTCATGGGGATGAGAGGTGAGAGGTACAGATGAGGGGTGCACGGTACAAAATTCGGGGAGTAATGATGTTCAGCCCAAGTCAAAATAGCTTTTCGAGAGTCGGACTCAACCACAAAATCTAAAAATAGCAAATCATTCGCAAATTCTAGACCCTTCAACATAATTAGACCTTTCGCTACTCTTGAATTTGGAAATCTATGAACTGTCCAGCTACCAGCAACAATTATCACTTTGTTTGCATCTCTCACGATTGCTTCTAAACCTCAAATATCACCAAAAGGTTGGATAGAGACATCTACATTAAGTTTATATGTACCTAGAAGAGGGGTGCACTTAACGTACTTGTATTACAAAGTTAGTATTACTTACATTCTCAAAATATTTTTGTTTGTTGTCAACCATATCTCAAATCAAATAGTCGTAATATGTTTTACATTCTTATCTAACTTGGTTTGTAAAATACTCTCAATCCATTTGATAAAAGATATTTTATTCTCAACAAGATTAAGAAAAGTTATCCCCAAATAAGAAGTAAACTAAACTTATTTAAATCACTCATATTCTACAAACAAATAAGAATTTGTTTCAATGTTTTGGTTAGAAAGAACACACATAGGTGAACATGTACTCCCTTATTAAACAAATCATGTATTACAGAGAGTTTATTTAGCAGTTTTGTTGTTGGAACGGTAGTAATCGTACATATCATCAGCAAGTTCATTGAGAATATAATTTTTACATAAGTAATCATTATTTTCTCATTGGGCAGCTTTCTTATTTTTTTTCTGTTTGGCAACTATTTCTATAACAAACTAGAATTTCATCTTCAGAACGTTGGCATGCTTTTTCGTGGTTAGAAAAAATAACATCTTTTTTTGTCATCGTTTGAAGTGACTTCCCTCAAACCGAAATAGTTTGTTGTAGTCAGAAGCAGGTGATCATATCCCATTAATTTCGTCGGTAGACATGGCAGTATGAAATCATCTTAAAATTGTTATTTTTGAATTTTGAAAAACTTTGAAAAAACAATTTATGCCACCGACAATATTAGTAGGTTAAGTCGCGGGCTAGGTTGATCTCTTTAAGACGTTTCGAGATACTGCCCAAATTATGCAAGGCAGACTATCAACCATAAAGTCCCTAGGATAAAACAGCTCAGGTCACTATATCAGATTTCTACTGCATTGCAGAAAACCGTTCTAGAATTACACCCTCAAATATGGCAGTCAAATAACTACCAGTCGTAATATGGCACTAAGACCATTCAAAAGAAATAAAAGAAGTGAGTAAGAAAATGGGAGAAAAGCCTTAGATACGGAGAGCTTTAGATGTGTTTTTTCAATTGAGGAGAACACTGTATTTATAGATGAATTTCGTAACTGGATCAAAGAGAAATGTGCAATCCATTAGGTCTGATTCACTATACGTGTGCTCTGATACATAGGATTTGACCACAGAAACGTGTGTCACGATTTGTTTGACCACCAAAACATGTGCCACGTTTAGTTTGACCACAATACGTGCCCTCATACTTGACTTAGGTTTTTGACCGAGCAATAACAGATACGTAGCCAAAGTCAAGGCCCAGACCCGGTTGAGCTGGACGGCGGCGCGTGTGGTGGTCAATTTTGCTTGCATTCTCCCTCCTTCACAAAATTAGGGTACCCCTTGGGGCACGCGCCAAGTATCATACCTCCATCTTATATACCCTACTAGTGTGTGATATTCCTCTTATGTGGGACTTCTTCATTTTCTCAATTCACAACAACACTAACTCTAATAAATATTATCATTATTTCCTACAAACTTCCATTAAAAACATCATCATTTCCAACAATATATGTTGGGTGGTTTTGAACTCCAAACTTTGTAGCCATGTTGAACAAGAAACCAATCATCTTCCCATATGTGAATAGAGTGACCATCTCTCACTTGCTATAGCCTAACTTGTCAATCACTTCACCGCAAGCTTGTAAAATACTTCTCTAAGTATAACTCGAATCTAGAAGTCACATCTAACATATATGTATTTGATCATTAGGATAGGCATTTATACAAGGTATCCTAAAAAAGAAGTCACAATTGATGGACTAAAATATAAGCAAAATTTAACTAATTTAAGTCAATTTAATGATAGAAAAATATTTGAAAGACATCCATACCCCTAGTAGACACCTTGAGAGACAAAGAGAAATGAGGAAGGTGATATGATATGATAGATGTGATGTATTGGTGAAATGATAGAAAGATAAATAAAAAGAAAATGAGATAGTGAATAGTTGTTTGGAAATATGGGATGTCTACCTATAGTTACTCTTAATGAAATTAACAATTTGAATCCGCAAACTCAAGTCATTTATGTGATATATATATTTTAATTATTTATTTATTATTAATGTATAGTTAAAATATAATTGTTTAGTTATATTTAATAATTTGATGCTAATTTAGTTGATTTAAGTATTTTATTGTGCTTGTAAATTTATTTTAAGTATTAAATAATATCTTGTGATATAGTTTTATTATTTTTTGAATATTAAAGCATTTAAACAAACTTAATCATAATTGTATATGTATGTGTATGTTATTACTAGCGGATCTTCTTAGGAGCGGGCAGGTGTCATGGCACCCTCTATATTTTTAAATTTCTTTTATATATATATATAATAACTAACGATATATTATCAAAATAATAGTGATAAATTATTAAAATATTCTTAAACTCTATAGTTAGTTTTTGAGTAATTTTCACCTCTCTTTTCCACCTATAATTCTCTTTTATATTTGCTTTTTACTCTCTCTTAAAATTTATACTACTAAAATATAATAAAATTAATACAACAACATCTGTATATACGTAAAGTATAGGATAGAGAACGATAAACTAACTTATCTCAAACCAACAAAGATTTTTTCAAGAAATTTTTTGACAAAGATGAAAATTATAAAATGAATATATTTTATCGGATTGAATTGTGAAAATTGTGTGACTTGTGAAAATTGAAATTCTAATTTTATTTTCAACTTGTCTACTATGTATTAATTTGTGATACTCTAAAAAAACTATATAACTTTTAAAAACCCGACTCCCCCAAATATTTTGTGCAAGATCCGCCACTGGTTATTACAAACTATAATAATATTGATTGATTATATAAGCCATAACATTACAAAGTTAATAACATTTTATATGCTTTAAATTGTTATTCTTTTATAAAACAATAACATTATTAATTTTTTGACTATTGCATTGTTCATTATTTTTAAATCTTTGGAATTTACAAAAAAATAATTATTTCGTAAGTGTTATTTCTATTTTCATGATAGATAGAAATAAAAATAATAAAAGTTAGATAGTGATGACTTTTCATGAAATGATATATGTTTACTATAAGTATTAGTTATGGTCTCCAACAGTAGATAACATGATAATAATCCTCTTATACGCTTTTGCATTCATCATATTGAACTGACATAGAATTCTAGCAGAATGATTTTATATTTGAAAACATCTTTCATGTTAATGTTTATTTTGAGTCATATGATATTAAAGAATTAAAAATATGTTAAATAGAAACAAAGAAGTACTCTTCATATTATTTTAACATATTAAACCAACCGAAATTTTGAAGATGACTTCACAAATGTGTTATAAGAAAATCAATCACCCCTAATACCAAACTCATTTTCCCATAATAGAGGTAGAGGTAGGGGCATTTATGAATACGAACATATATGTAAAGTCGTTCAAGCAAATCAACTTAATTTGTATTTTAATATAGTCTATTCTATTCATGCAAGATCTGAACCAACTTAATCATGATATAATTTTATTATTTTTAAGAGGTTAGAAATATTTAAACAAACTTATTCATAATCGAATATGTATGTTATTACAAACTTTAATTAATATTTATTGGTTATATAAGCCATAATGTTACAAATTTAATAATATTTTATATGCTCTAAATTATTATTTTTTATAAAACAATAACTTTATTAAATTCTCAACTAAAGCATTGTTCATTATTTTTAAAATTTTGGAATTTGCAGAAAAATAATTTAGTTTTTTTTTTAAATGTCTAAATGTTTTTTATAAAAATAATACAAATATATAGAAAACAATTTCAATAAAAAATTTATAGAAAATTAATTATTTATAAGAAACTTTTGCACAATTTTGACATGATAAAATGTGTTTTAGTTAATATTTAAATCAGATTATGACAGAAAGAAATATTTGAATCACATTAAAAAAAAAAAGTGTTTTTACTGTAACTTCATTATATATAATTATCTATAATTTTACCCATTCACTAATTTACAATTTAAATAAGTACTCAAAAGTATCAATTGTTCACAAATTAACTTATGTAAAAACAACTTTTTCACATTTTAACTTACAAGACAATCTCATTTTTTATATACAAGTTCTTCCATAAAGCTTATCTGAAAACAACATGCAATCATATGATAATCACCCATAAATAATAAAATTATCATCCTGCCAAACAAGGAGTTAGACGCAAGAGCACCACATCTAGCAGATTGAGAAACATATGCACCAATACTATTATACAATTTGTAGATTAATATCTTCATAAATAACTCTTGACTATAAGTAACGCTTGATTCCTAACTAGATAGTCACAAAACTTGATTCCTCAGCCACAACATTGAAATGCCACATGACCCATTGCCATCATATAAAATTACCAGAAAAATCCACCCAATTTACAAAGGCAATGAATGAGCCATGTGGCTGTAAGGAATGATGCCAGTAGAAATCGAAACAAAAAGCATAGGAAGCGCCAGTTGCATTTTAGAGCCACCTTCATTTGAATGCAAAATAACTTGTGATCAATTCCTCAATTTTAACATAACTCATAATAGTTACTTTGATCGAAGACTACTTTCACCCTTAGGAGTGCAATGAAAACTTCTTTCAAGTTATGCGTTGATTCAAGCTTCTACAATAGCAACGGCTTCTTCATCAGTAGAATCAGGGGATAAAGTTTCTTCCATAACATCCGTTTCTGCATCAGCAATGTCAGCATTGAGAAGCTTTTCTCTAAGCTTCGTTGTTAATTCTTGTAAGCCACCGCTGTTGGCCAGGAAGTTTTTTAGTGCATCCTTGCCATGGAAATTCCGGCCATTATATTCGTAAAACGAACCACTCTTTTTTACTAGTTTGTGTTTTATGCTTAACTCTATAACCTCTGCTTCTCTGCTTATTCCCTTGCCAAACTCGAGCTCAAACTGTGCAGTTTTAAATGGAGGGGCGTGTTTGTTCTTTACAACCTTGACAAGAACCTGGCTTCCTAAAGTCTGCAGAGTAAAATACTGTTAGGACCCCAAATTAAGAGCGAACTGATAATTGATTGAAAAAGAAATTATTACAGAAAGGACGACTCAATGTATTGGAGGAACAATTTGGAGGGCTTAGATAAAGTTTTTAAATCTTTTACGTTTCTTTATAATAATCTCAAAATTAAAAATATATTAATCACATGCGTTCCCACTCCCAAGTAAAGATTTTTCTCTCTTTCTCTCTCATCCTCTTCAAACTCCAAAACGGAGCTTAAAACTATGTTTGGGAGTTGAGTTTTAGAGGCAGGGGGGCTTATTTTCCATTTCTAAATGAAAATAAAACTAGAATGTTTCTTCAATTGATTAAAGGGGTGATTGATTTAGTATATGATCATGTTAGGAACCCAGGAATTGAATTCCTAAGAAAGAACACTTTTATTGAGAACTAGGAGAGAAATCTTTCCTCCAAAGATTTCCTCTTAACAATAGAGACTATTCTCCATTCAACAAATGTTCACAATATTCAATGATGATCTCTTCTCACTACAGAACCTATTTATACACAATAAGTCCTAACAAATCATTTATCATGTCATTCCTTCAATTTTTTTAAATCTCAAGTATATGTCACTTACCCCTCCAAAACCCAACTCTGAAACATACCCTAGGGGAAGTTGCAAACTAGGTAGGGAGGGGAAGAAAAGGGAGTAGATTTGGTGTGGAGGGTGTACAATTACATTTGATGGAACTTTATGATCAAATAGTTAAAAATGGTCTTACAGGGTGCACCACCTAGACCACTTGTGCACACCAAAAATCATCCATATTACATATAAATGATTCTACCACTATAATGGGGCTTATTACCAAACAGCATACCACATTTATCACCAACATAACAGCTACTTTGAAAGAGTAACTTTTGGATGTAGAATACATTGATTATGAAAAATTAAAGAATATAAATGATAAGCAAGCAAGCAAGCAAACTGTTTTAAAAAGCAGTAAACCAGGCTATTACTAAATCAAGAAAACTGCATATCAAATAAAAGTTTGAGGTTATAGTTCTCTATGCAAAAAATGACAAGTACAATAACTCAAAATGACATAACTAAGCTCAAAAGCTTGACAGCCACTCAATAGTCCAAGCCTTTTTTACTCTTCTATAGAATATCTGAAGAATATTTTATAACATCTTGATATGTATCTTAAAATATGTCATAAGATCAGTTCCCTATAATAGAATATCTGTAACTGTCTCTCAATTAGATTGAATAGTTTCCATATTTATTTAATACTCTATTCTCCTACTTACGATTTGGGGCCCTGTATTGGTATAAACAAGGGTCAGTTTTTAGTCTTTTTACATCAAATCAATCATATCAAACCATAATCATAATTCAAAACCTTTATTATTTCTCATCCTTCCTATTGGAAACCCTATGACTTCAACAAAGCTTTTATGAAATTATAGTTAGGAAGCCCAAATTGTAGCACAGAGCAACCAACCACAAAAATGTTATAACAGAATAGTGGACACAAGAATGTCTGCTATACCAAAAACTTTAGATACAAGATAAATAATTAATATTTAGCATGTATAAATGGTTAAAAATAAAAATCTACCCAAAAAATTAAGACATACATTTGTAATTAATTAATAATCAAAAGTTGAACCACACAATCACCATCTATCTAATGCATCATCACAGTGGCTACAAAGAGCGATAGGAACATAGGAATGAAGTTATTTAAAAATACGATGATGGTATTAGTAATAACGAAACAAAAAACCTTAGACAAAAATTAGGAGAATGTGAAGAATAAAGTGTGAAGGAGTATGAACTGTACCTCTTCACCCTTCTTGACAAAGCCTATTCTTTTGATATTTAGCCTCACAGAAGCATAGAATTTCAATGCATTACCACCACAAGTAACTTCTGTAGGCCCACCGAATCCCCCAAAAGTAGAAATCTTTGACCTTACCTGGAGAATCATACACAATTGTTCCCATAATTAAAAGATAAGCTTTCCCCTTAGATAATGTGAATAAATTTAAATTTTTTTTGCTGAATGTGAACTTTTAATTGATTATACCAGAATTAGAAGATACGTATATTCTTACAAAATATCTAAATAAAAGTAATAAAAAATGCATGTCAAAAACATCCCTAGGATAAAAAAGCTATCTCAACCAAGCACAACCATGTAGGCCTAGCAGGGTAAGCTCAACCTCCACAAGTTCACATAATTCATAACCCAGCTAATGAAAACTGCCACACTGAAACATCGGAATAGAGTAATATCACATTATATCAATTTAGAGGTCACTACTGGTAATGAAATATATTAATAGAGTAGTATCACATTAAATCAGAATAGAGGTCACTACAGCCACACCAAAAGTAAAATCTATCAATAAGCTTCATCTTATTTTAGAGGTCATTACCGGCAATGAAATCTATGTTCCTTAATATCCATAAAATCAGTCTGCTGCTAGAAGACGCACTAAATGTATACAGGTTGTGTAGCTTAAGCCTTAAGCTTTTGGTTTCTAATGTCCAAAATTTCACACATTAACTAAATTTTGCACACATGCAACGTTAGCTGGATAAAAAAGAAAGAGGATGAAAATGTAGAACATTCAAAAGGAAACAACACAGAGAACAAAGTTAACATCACAATGAGAACAAAGCTAGAGGGAACTAAGGTTTATATCAACACAACAATTTGGTGTAAGTTATAAAACAAACAAATTACTATAGTAGAACTGTTAAGCCTGAATTGATTGAGGGAAGGAAAAGGCTGCTCGACAGTTAGCTCATAGACCAGGATGAAATTAGCAACACCAGACTAACCCTACACAAACTTATGTTTGCAATGGATGCAATTGCTCCAATAAAAGTATAAATGATATGCACAATTTGACTACAGGAAAATTTTATGACAGTGCAATCAGGAACTGTTGTTGATACCTGGTTTATAAAAATCAATATACACTGTGAGAGGGACAAAGAGTGACACAATTTCCGAAGAGCCTGGCTCATCAACCTAGCTTGCATTGCCATGTGTGCATCACCCATATCACCGTCAAGCTCGCCTTTAGGAACAAGGGCAGCCACCTATAAGTGAAGGCATACCAAAAAACGATAAATGCATTAACTCAATTACAACAAACAAGATACTAATAATGTAATCTATACTGGAAAAAATGTGTCAACATCACATATTTCAGAAAACTGAGTAGTTATCAAACACATCATTCACAGCAAAAAAGATGCAACAGAAATATTTCATCGCCCACACACACAAAAAGGAAGTGTTAAATAAAACAAAACAACAAAACAAAATGGAGTATTTCATACACTTACGCTGTCAACGACAACTACATCAATCGAACCACTCCGAATTAAGGTATCCACGAGGCTAAGTGCCTGTTCACCACAATCTGGCTGTGAGAGAAGCAAGTTCTCGGTATTTACTCCAATAGACTCGGCAAGTGACTTATCAAGTGCATGCTCAGCATCAATAAAGGCACAGTAGCCTGCATTTACAAACTTACCGTTTAACAGCGATTCTTAAAAACTTAACCACAATAACAAAAAATACAGACCTACTTGTCATCATTATTACACTCATGGAACACAAGCCCAAAAGATTAACATAGCCCCCAAAGATGATTATCGGGTAAAATTCAAATTATACAGAGTAGACAGCCTCTTCCTTCTATATCAAGGACAAAAAAAATGAAGGGGGTATATATAGAAACTGGTAGTCATAACTAGGAAACTGAATTGAATATTGCCTTTTATTGAATAATTTTCTGGCTAACAGCGGCCTGAATTTTAGTTGCAAAGGGAACTTTGGTATATACAATTACAATTTACAAGAGATAATTTAAAAGAATATCAAGAATAGATACAACAATTTCCTTTGAGAAATTTGAGAGTCTTGGTCTCTCCCAAGAATTAGAGAGTTTGGTCTCTCCCAATCAATATCCAATCCCAAACAATTGCCTACGGACTTTTCCTTCAGTTTCCCTATTTATTCAATATCTGTCTAATAATATAATTGTTACCTAATACACAACTGCTTCCTATTAACATAATAACTGCCTGATAATACTTATTGTTTAGACTCTAACAATATAATACAACCTGTCTATGTAACTAACACTGGAAAAGCAAGGAACTTTTTATGAATAGATAGCATAGTATTGAAGCATATTGAAAAAGTGAGAAAACATTTTATGAATTACAACAGAATTTCCAATTCCAAACATTATCGGTCAATTGTATTTTAGAATTCGATTTAGTTATTAATCAAAAAGTCATAAAAATAAAAGTCAAAGGCATCCATCTAAACCATACTAAGGAAAGGAGAAAATTATTAGAATAAACGTGAGTGGCTGCATAACAATGATTTCAACATTACCATCATGGTCAAGTTACACGACAGACTAGACAAAACTTGAAATGTTGAATCTATTGCAACCAGAAATATAAGTATTACAATTATCACATATCACATTAAAAGTAGCATATAAAGAATACCTCCTTGCTTCTGTGCCTCTGCAATCACATGCAAAGCAAGAGTTGTTTTCCCAGAAGCCTCTGGACCAAAAATTTCCACAACACGCCCCTACATCACAGTTACATATAATAATAATCAGGGCATAGCCATTGCATATTGAAACAAACGATTGATTTTCTCTTCACTCTTCTTAATATATGTGTGCATATATCAAATTATACTTGGAAACAAAAATTCAAGTACCATCTCATAACGAGAAACATATTATGCATAGTAACATATCAAAACAGACAATCCATCAAGAAGATTAACAAGTGATGGCCATCCAAAACAGTAATAACCACTTTTTTTATGGATTAGATGAATTTATAATAATACTAAAATAAATAGCATATACTTCTCCAAAGTAAAAACACGAAAGATTGTGGGAAGAAACTTAACAAACTAAGCCAAAACTGAAAACTTATATCATCAGATAGAGAAACTTATTCACTAGTATATTTAAAAAAAAAACAAAAAGGTCCAATCTTAGCTCATGTGCCACAAAAGTAAGAGATATGAGGATACCTTTGGAAGACCAAAGATTCCAAGCGCTATATCAAGAGCAAAAGAACCAGTTGACACCACAGGTACATTTTTGGGTGAGACCGAACGACCAAGCCACATGATTGATCCCTTTCCAAATGTAGAGGTAATCTGATCCATGGCTTGTTGAAGGGCCAAATCTTTCTTAGACATGTTCTCTTCACCCGAGTCACTTCCATCTGATTTAGAGCACTTCTTACCTTCCCGTATATGAAAATGATAAAACGCCATCAACTTAAAAACAGTGCAAACTTCGAAAATAACCCAAATGGAAAATGCATAAACACCTAATCCAAAATATATGCTCAACATGACTAAAATGCACAAAACAAAACTAGCAAAATAATAAAGTTCTATATTTTTGTTCCAGTTAGGTTCACCTGATACTAAAACAGCAACAAGTAACTAACAAATTCTTGATTGAAACACAACAAAATGAATAAGCATCCCTATTTCATGTCACAATGTTATCTTAGTCATTAGACCATTAAACTGAAACCATCAAACCACAATGTAATTCATTGCATTCATTTAGCCAACCTAGGAATCACTAGCACATACATGAACACAACTTAGACATGTGTAGGCACCAGTAATAATTTATGAAGACAAGAGTGATTGAATATAACTACAAGTGTCAAGGTTGTGTAAATGTCACACACCCACAAGTATTGTATACCAGACATGCTTTTAATCTGAAGTGTTGATATTACATTACATAGAAGCCAAACACTCTATTCAAACTATAATAAAGTTCAGCAACATAAAAAACTTTTTCTCAATGCAACTATTGAGCTTTTTAAGTTTTAAGTTTCAGACAGAGTGAATCAAAAATCTAAAGGGGAAAAAAGTGAAGTTTGAGAAACCTTTATTAGTTGAAAAGCTGAAAACTTGAGATGTGCCCAATACTCCATTTTTTAAGCAAAAGCGCTGCAAGCAAAAGGGTAAACGAATCACTCATTGTTCATACACTATGTAACCAAATACAAAATAATAATTAAAAAAACGGCAAGGTTGTAATGTATTACCGTTGGAATGTTAGGGCGGAAGAGAGAGCGATTGAGGAGAAAAGCGTTGGCGTTGCGAAGTAGCCTCGCCATTGAAGAAGAAACAGAAATGGAGTGTGAAACGAAGGAAAGTAGAAGAATGTGTCTTTGTTTCAGTTTTCCTTTTTTTTTTTCTATTTGATTTGATTGAAGTTGTTGTTGTTGGATGATGGAGCCATTGGAGAAATTTGAGTTTGCAGGGTTTTTAGGGTTTATAAATTTCCCTCCACTTTTTTAATTTACATTCTCATTTCTCATAGACAGGAGGAGGAAAAAACCTTCCAAATTACTTTTTATTTATTTTACTAAACCTTCCAAATTATCATACCCTTATCATTTGGAATCTGTACCTAACCTACTCATACATTTTCTCATTTTGGACAAAATACACCTCTGAAAAATATCTAAATAAGAATAAGATTTAATTTATATATATATATATAATTGTATAAAAATTTTACACCTATCAATCCTCGTTAAATCATTAATAGTGTTTAATTTTTTTATAATTATTATGATTGGTCATGAGTTGTTAAAATGTGTAAAAAAATTTACATTATCTATGTATAGAAATTAAAAATAAATAAAAAGAGAAAATCGTAGCTTTGAAGTTTATTTTTTTAATAAAAAAAATATTTTTTATTTAAAGAAATGATATCCATATATTTTATTCTTTTGTGAGTTTATCATTTAAGTGTAGCGTTATTTTATTTGTCAACTTTGTTCATTTTAATGTTGATTTTACGTTTTCTATTATAATGTTATTTGATTTTGATTGAGATATTAATTTCAATACAATAGAGATTAATGATTTTAGCATTGTCAATGTTACATATTCAAACACATAGATATTTCAAACATTTTTAAATTTGTTCGCATACTATTTTTTTTTTTTCGATTTTAATAATTTTAAATTTATGTTGTTCTTGATTAGGTATTATACTAATTTAAATGTTTTTTTAGTAAAAAACCTACAAAATTTAATTCATCGCATCTAAAATAATGTCATTCATCCTTATTCTATCAACAAAATCCTCAATCATGTCAGGAGAGACTAGCAACTTATTTTAATAAGTATTATCTTACTTACACCATTTCCATTATTATCACCTCTATTACAACTTTTAAAAATTTACAAAGTAGATTAATAATCTGATTGTATTTTAAAAGTTATTGGCATGATATATAGTATCTGCCAGATTAATTATATTAGTCTTCATTATCATTTCAATTAAAATTTCCAATGATGCAATAAGAAGGTTAATAACTCATTTTTATTTATTAGACTTAAATACATAATCAATACGTGCAAGTACTGATTTTTTTTGTTTATGTAAATATTTTTATTTTATTTTTTATCTTTGTTATTTTGTTTGTCCCTTGAAAATTGGATTTTATTCAAATTAATTCATGCAATTTCTTTAATCGGTAATAATTAAGGGACTAAAATTAAATATTATATATATAATTGAAGTTCTAATTAATAAATGAAATATTTAAAGTTATATTTTAAAATAAACTATTTAAATTAATTTTTTTTAAAATATTATAATAAAAAGATAAAATACTATAAAAAAAAATTAAAAAAAAAAAATCTTACACAAATCGACCAGTTATCTTTGTAATAATTCTTTAAAATATCAATTAGACACGTGTTAAAAGGAAAAACATATAAGTACATATTTTTGTAGAAGAAAATGTGAAAAACAATAAACTTACTTGTGTCAAAGGAAGACATAGAGGATAAACAAGATATGATAGAGATGGAGGGATGAAAAATAGACGATAATCCATATAAATCTCATGGAGTAGTCAAAGACTTGTTCCTACTAAAAATTCACTAAAAACATAAATAAATAAATAAATAATTTAACAAAATCTAATAAAATCCATTTTAGAACGTAATTCATTAATATTTGAAGAAAAAAATTAATATCACAAGATTTTTTATAAGTTGTAAAATTTTTGGATTGAATACATCAAAAAAACATATTTTCAAATCTTAATTGAATATACTCCTTACATCTGGCGGGTACAATTATGAAAAAGAAGTATACACATTTACCATTGGTGGAAGGAACATAAAACCAAAAATGTAATAATATGTCAATCATATACCAAATAAATAAGAATAAATTAAAGTGTTTTCCGCTCTATACCAAAAAATATGTCTATCACTGAAATTATAATTTTTAAATAAAAAGACATTCGGATTTTACACTGTGCATCTTTTTAAAAAGTATATTTCATCTCATTATTTATTTTGTGAATTAACTATTTTTAAATTTTTTAGTTGTAAATATTAAACTATTTAAAATGTATATTAAAAAGTTCACCAAACAAAATTTTTCATCTATAAAACAACTTTTGAAAATAGAAGTCCTGTTTTTATTTTATATTATTTTCTAAAACAAATTTTTAAAATTAATCTATGAAATAATTTTTAAAAATTAAAAAGCAAAACTCAATCAAACATGCCCTTAAGAATCTAGACACATAATTGCAATGGCGACTTCCTTAACCAATTTTAAAAAAAAACAAAAAAAAAATCAATTTTTTTAAAATTAACAAAAAATAATATATATATATATATATGTATATATATATAATTTATAAAAATACATAAACACAAATTTTAAATTACATAGATTCACTACAGTTGTCTCTAACATTTTAAATTACATAATTGATTCATAAAGACATCACAAATTTTAAAAAATTACGAATAAATTAATGTCGAAGGTGATCTACAGTACCATATTGTTGAAGTTTTCTTCCACATACGAGATTTTGACGACGCCTTGGTACATCACGAGTTTGTTATTCTCCTTCTTATTGATCTCTTCTTGTTGTTGAGGATGTCTAGGAGAAAGTGATGCAGAAGAACTACTTCCACCTTGAGTCCAATTGGATATTTGATTCAACGAAGTATATGCATTCCCAAAACTTGGAATTTGAAAGCTTTGTTGACTCATATTATTCAGTAAATAGGTAGCGGGTTCCTATTGGAATTTATGGGTTCCTATTATGTAGAAACAAATCAAATATATAGATGCATTTCATAACCAGTTGGATTCTGGATTATCGTATGTTAGATGTGGATAGGGCCTCCAGAGAAATTGATATATAACAAGCTTTTTGTAATATATGCATAAGAAGAAATAAAATAATATTTTAATATAATATATCGTTAACGATCATGTGACCAATTTTTTATCGATATCTAGTGGTATGAAAACTAGGTGTATCGCCAAATTTCATACCATTTCCACTATATCTACGAAAATAAATTTGAATGTTAGTGAATTAATAATAATTTTATAAATATAATATTGACCTTTTTGTGAAGGTAAAATGAAGTTCAAGATTAATTATTGGTGCAAGAAATGGCATATGGTACCATTACCAAATTTGAAGTAGATATGAACATCCACCGATCAACATAACACTGGATTCAAATGCACGACACAATTCTCTATAAAGTGTTGTCAAACACGCTGAACCCCAATTGTGTTCTCCCGTCTCTCTCAAATCTCTCAACAAGTGCAACCACATAATATGTATTTAGTATAAAATATATAAGAAAAGATTAAAAAATATAACATAAAGTATCGTATTGCTTACAAAGTTTTGAATGTGGTGTAGCGTTGATATGTTATTATCATCATTCCATAACAAAGCCAATTAGATGGCATTAAAATTGTGACTAAGAGCAAAAAATAAATATGTATATTTAAAGAATAGAAGAGTGAAGTTGTGGAGAATGATCATAAACTAGGCCTATTTATAAAGTTTCAATTATGGTCGAAGAAGTTATAAAATCTCATCCGTCGAACAAACAAACATAACATAAAATTCAATTAGACACAATTAAAAAATTTATACATGTTCAATTAAGGACTTCAATGACCAATATAATCTGCATGGCTTCACATAAGAAAGCACTTTGAAAATGAACACTTCTGGACAAATAAGAATGAACTTGATGGAGAGGATTAGAATGGACGGAGAAAACCTCACGTTTTTGCAACTTCCCAATGTGTGGGAATATATTTTGATTCCATGTCAAATCCCTAATTGGAAAGGCGATTTCCTAAAGCACCGCTCAAGATTGCCTTTTGAAATGGTGACTTGCAGGAATCTTGTGACAAGGTCGCATGTTGGAAAGACGATTTGCCAAAGTTGTATCACAAAATCGCCTGTTGGAAAGGCGACTTGCTAAGGGAACTCCGTGTATAAGTATGTTATATCATTTTCACTATATTTCATCTCAATTTCTTATATCATATCAATCTGAATTTCTTATATCATATCAATGGCACCACAAAATATAGTTTTTCTGATTTATTACAATGGTTAAATATGTGAAAGACAAGATATTGGTAAATATTTAAAAATTTAGGAAAAAAAGAGGTATTTGTGTTCATTTTGGATGCAACCTTACTTACTTGAAGAAAAAAATTGCAGCAAAGTTGAAGTTAGAAAATAATAAGAGGGTGTCTAATATAATTTTTCAACACTCTGTCTCTTTTGGACAAGGCCTAGTTCATTATGAATTGTTAAATGTTGAAGACGACGAAGATGTTGAACTCATATTTGATGTTCATAAATAGTGGTCACAACTCAGTTCTATCGAGTTATATGTCACATTTGAGGATGGTCATCCATTATCAGATGGTCAACCATCATCCTCAACCACACCTCACCCAGACTACAATTTTCAAACATAAAACACTTATTCTTTTCAAAATTATGAAACTTATCAACCAGAACCATACCAACCCGAACCATACTTTGATTAGATCGAAACATCTGAACTTGAACCATCTCAACTTAAACTGTATATTCCACTAGGTGATGTGGCCGATTGTGATCAAGAAAAAATAAATGAGGAGAGCAAAGAAGAAACATACTTTGCAAGGAGGAGGACGATGACAATGGCAAATATATAGAGCTAGAACCCCATGTAATTGCAACGACATACGATCCACCATTCCATATATGTAATCTAAACTTGGATTATGCTTACCAATCCTTCGAATTTGGTATGCCTTCTAATGAACCACATCCATTAGATGCATCTCTTGAGATTGGAATGAAGTTTAATAGAAAACCGTATTGTCAACTTGCAATTAATCATTATCACATAAAACACTCACTCAATTACCGTGTAGTGCAATCTGATCAATACAGGTATGTAATTAAATGTGTAAATCTATAATGCTTTCTCAAATGCAGGGTTTTGCTAAGCCAAAAAAGTAAGCAATAAGTGATTGGTCGTATGAAAGGGCCGCACAACTGCGCAA
The DNA here is from genome assembly GCA_037974835.1 of Cicer judaicum. Lineage (NCBI taxonomy): Eukaryota > Viridiplantae > Streptophyta > Magnoliopsida > Fabales > Fabaceae > Cicer > Cicer judaicum. The sequence continues at coordinate 3,249,637 of JBBPBS010001075.1, read as the reverse complement.
ATTCCTCTATGTCATATAATCATAACAAGGGGACTTTGTTGCTAGCCATTGCACAAGATAGAAACAAAAATACAATTCTCATTGCTTATGCACTTGTGGAAGGTGAGACAGGGGGTGCTTGGAGCTTTTTTTTGAAAAATCTAAGAAGGTACGTAACACCTCAAGTCGACATTTATTTGATTTCAGACAGACACAAATCCATTAAAAGTACTTATAGTAATCCAAATAATGGTTGACGTGATCCTCCATCAACGCGTGTGTAATACATCCGACACATTGCACAAAATTTAATGAAAGAGTTTGATCATAACATTTGGACACATGTTGCTAGCTTTTTAGTTTGGTATTTTAAAAGATCTTTATAGCTTAGATTAATATTTTTAGCTTGTTTCTAATCTTTTGGTTGACTTTGAATTATAATTTTATTATTTGTATTTTGACTCTTTCACGCTATAGCTCTGGATATCGGATTGGCGCATATGAGCAGAAGTTGAAATGCTAAAACTCCGAGCTGCAACTTTGGTGTTGGAAGAAAAGACCAAAATGAACTTTACTAGGCCTAAATTGCAGATTTTGTAATCTAGACTTTTGTAATAATTTTAATTAGCGCGTCACTTGTTTTTAAACCCTAAACCCTAAAGTCCAATATCAAGTACTATATATTGGCAGTTTTGTTTCTTTTCTAAAGACGAAAAAAAATTAGGATTCAAATTGCTATAATAATTAAAGAGTTTTTATTTTAATTTCATGGAAGGCTAATTTTATAAGATTAATCCACGAGTTCAGAGTTTTATCAACACCTTGAGATTATGGTTATACTGTCAATTTTGATTCATGATTCTATTCTTGTTTATTTAATTATATTGATATTTTGATTGCTTAAATTGAATTATAGGATTGATTAAATTTATTTGATAGAATTTGTTTTCAGTTTCTAATTTAATTGAATTATCATTTTGCGACATTTGATCGTTAATTATAATATTTTGATGATTGTGATGTGATCCGCTGTCGCACACGGGTCAAATACAATTGATAAAATGTAAATAGAGGTAATAACTCAAATCATTTCACAAGGACGTCTGATATAATAATAATAACTGAATTGAAAATTGAAATTCAAAAGGGGGTTTTTTAGAATTTTTTATTTAACAGATGAGCAAAACGATTAATCCACTTATTCGAGTTTCAGACCTATCATAGATTCTATCAATGAGTTTAATTTCTAATTTATGATTCTATTCTTATTTAACTATAAAATTAATCAAACAAGCATAATCAATCCTATGTGAATTTGGTTTCTTTGATTAGATTAAGCATCACAATCATCAAAATGTTACAATTAACGATCAAGATTCGCAAAATTATAATTCAATTAAATTAGAAACCGAAACCAAATTCTATCAAATAAATTTAATCAATCCTATTGAAATTCAATTTAAGCAATCAAAATATCAATATAATCAAATAAACAAGAATAGAATCATGAATAGAAATTGACAGTGTAACATGAATCACAAGGTGTTGATAAAACTCTAAACTCGTGGATTAATCTTATAAAATTAGTCTTCCATGAAATTAAAATGACACTATTTATTTCTTGTAGCAATTTGAATCCTAATTTTTCCGTCCTTATAAAAGAAACAAAATTGCCAATATATAGTACTTGATATTGGACTTTAGGGTTTAGAGTTTAAAAACAAGTGGCCCACTAATTAAAATTATTACAAAAACTCATATTACAAAATTTGTAATTTCGACCCAGTAAAGTTCGGAATTGGTCTTTCCTTCCAACATAAAAGTTGTAGCTCAAATTTTTATCTTTCCAACGCTTGCTCATATGTGTCAATCCGATATCCAAAGCTTAAGTTATGACCAACACAGCGAGAAAGAGTCAAAATGTAAATAATAAAATTAAAATACAAATAATAAAATTATAATTCAAATTCGACCTAAAGCTTAGAAACAAGCTAAAAATATTAATCTAAGCTATAAAGAGCTTTTAAAATACCAAGCTAAAAACCTAAAAACATGTGCCCAAATGCTATGATCATTATGCTTAATCCAATCAAAGAAACCAAATTAACATAGGAGTAATCACGCTTGTTTGATCAATTCTATAGTCAAATAAGAATAGAATCACAAATTAGAAGTTAAACTCATTGATATAATATATGATAGGTCTGAAACTCGAATAAGTGAATTAATTGTTTTGCTCATCTATTAAACCAAATATCTAAAAAAAACCCTTTTTATTTTCAATTTTCAATTCGATTATTATTATTATTATTATTATTATTATTATATCAGAAGTCTTTACGAAACGATTCAAGTTATTATCTCTATTTAAATTTTATAAATTGTATTTAACCCATGTGCAACAACGAACAAAATTGGCGCCATTGCCGAGGACTCTGTGATAACAATATTAACCCTGTTTTCTGGTGATTGTCTTGGATTGCTCCCAAATTCCTTCGTTTAGACCATTTTATTCAATTTTTTGAAATTTTCATATTCTCCAAAAATTCCAAACAAATTTGTGTTGCCTTTATTTTATTTTTAAAATTATTTTGTGGTATTTTTATATTTTTTGGATTTTATTTGATAAGGTTTTCGATTTTTCACTTCAATTTTAGTATTAGGGACATTGTCGGAATTTTTAAAATTGTTATTTTGCATTGTTATGATGATGCATGACTAGGGCTAGTTCTGTGAATCTTCATTCTCTTGAACCTGAAATAGATAGGACATTTCATTTATGTCATAGACTTTATAGAGCTGTGAGTGTTAACAAGTTAGATTCAAATACCTTAAGACAATTTGTTGCAAAGCATGGTTGATGCGAATAATAGAACCTTAAGACAATTTGTTGCACCTAATGTCAATTATAATGCATTATGTATCACATATCCTGAAGTTATTGTACCATTTGAACTTAAATCTAGTTTAATACACTTGCTTCCAAGGTTTAATGGTCTTGTAGGTGAGGGTCCCCATAAACACTTGAAGGAATTCCATGTTGTGTATTCTGCCATGAAGCCTCAAGGAGTCACAGAAGACCATATTAAGCTGAGAGCCTTCCTATTTTCACTCTAAGATGCTGCGAAGGACTGGTTATACTACCTTCAACCAAGTTCTGTTACAAGTTGGAATTATCTCAAGATATTGTTTCTAGAAAAATTCTTCTTTGCCTTAAGAGCTACTTCAATCAGAAAAGAAATATGTGGCATCAGACAGATTGATAGGGAGTCATTACATGAGTATTGGGAGAGATTCAAGAAATTAGTGTCAAGTTGTCCTCATCACTAGATTTCTAAACAATTGCTCATCCATTATTTTTATAAAGGCTTGCTACCTATGGATATAAGCATTTTGGATGTTGTTAGTGGGGGAGCACTTGTCGATAAGACCCCAGAAGCGACAAGGATTTGATTGAGAACACGTCCATCAATTCTCAGCAATTTACAACTATAAGCAATTCAACAGTTTTGACAAAGGGTGTGAATGAAATTCAAGCTTCTTTCCACAAGAATTTAGAAGGAAAACTTGATGAGCTTACATATTTAGTAAAAAAAATTGGCAATAGATAAAACCCAAGCAATAGTTTGTGATAGTTGCATTTCTCTAGAGCATTCTTTAGGTTCATGTCCTACATTGCAAGAAGATCCAATTTTTGATGCTCCTTGAGCATATGCAGCAAATATATACAATCCTCAAGTCAACTATGATCTATCATCTAATAGGTACAATCCTAGTTGGAGAAACCATCCCAACCTGAGATAGGGGACTTCATCTGCACAACAACAACCTAGGCAGCAGCAACAAAATATTCCTCCACAGCAAAATGCTCCTTCATTATAGGACCTTGTTAAACAAATGGTTGTCCAGAATCTCCAATTTCAATAAAGAACATATTCCACCATTCAAAATTTGGAAACAAAGATTGGTCAACTAGCCACTTCAATCAATCAATTGCAGACACAGGGGTCAACTAGCCACTTCAATCAATCAATTGCAGACACATGGTTTACCTAGCCACTTCAATCAGTCCAATTACATTGAGGTATGGGAAAGTTATTGAAATACCAAAGGTACCTGAAACTGCAGTGAAAAATAACAAGGTTGTTGAGGATACTTTGATATCTAAAGCTATTGATATTGAGCAAAATATGCCACTTCCTATTCCTCAAATAGCAGTGAAGACTAAGAAAACGGACGACGCAAATAAAGACAACAAGATCCTAGATACATTTAGGAAGGTGGAAGTGAACATTCCCCTCCTTAAAGAAATTAAATAGATTTTAAGATATGCAAAATTTCTAAAAGATTTATGCACACACAAGAGAAGGTTAAAAGGTAATAAAAGTGTAAACATGAGGCGAAATGTTTCAGCCCTTATTCATCCCATGCCTCAGAAATGCAAAGATCCAAGAACATTTTCCATTCCATGTACCATAGGCAATAATCAATTTGAAAATGCTATGATAGATTTAAGAGCTTCCATTAATGTATGCCTACATCTATTTTTAACTCTCTTGCTCTTGGACCTTAACAGAGTACAGGTGTTACCATTCAGTTGGCCAACAGGAGCAATGCTCGTCCCGCTAGACTTGTGGAGGATGTACTTGTTCGAGTTAATGAATTGATATTTCCTGCAAATTTTTACATTTTGGACATGGAGGGAAAGAATAAGTCCAACAGGGCGCCTATCATCTTAGGCAGACCATTCTTGAAAACTGCTATAACAAAAATTGATGTGCAAGCTGGAACTCTATCCATGAAATTTGGTGATAGCATTGTAAAATTTAACATCTTTGATGCTATGAAACACCTCATGGAAGAGCATTCCATTTTTTAAATTGAATTGCTTGTTGATTTGGTTGATGACACTTAGCCCAATATCTTTGCTACTGATTTTCCTTCATTGTCTGGTTTTGATGATATTTATACTTGTGATTTATGTACATATACTCAATTGTGTTATGTGTGTGCTGAGATCAAAGCTGCCTTGCAAATTGACCATTGTGCTGATATTAATATTTCTACTAACATAATTGATTTTGCAGACTTAGCTTCGGCCACTGGTGTTGTACCTTCAACTAAACAACCACCGACTATAGAGCTTAAACCACTTCTTGAAAATTTGAAATATGCATATTTAGAAGGAAGTGGCAAGTTACTTGTGATTCTTTCAGCCAAACTTGAAGTTGAACATGAATATAAGTTGTTGCAGATTTTGAGAAAACATAGGAATGCAATTGGATGGACCTTGGCTGATATTCCTGGTAGTAGCCCATCCATGTGTATGCATAGGATACTACTGGAGGACAGGGTAAAATCAGTAAGGCAGCCCCAAAGGCGACTTAACCTATTAATTTTGGATGTTGAAAAAAAAGAAGTGACCAAGCTCTTGTAGACAAACATTATATAACCCATCTCTGATAGTTAATGGAACAACTGGATGGTATGCATCGATTATAGGAGACTAAATTAGGCAACTAGCAAGGATCATTTTCCTTTACCATTCATTGATTAGATGCTTGAACGGTGGGCTGGTAAGTCACATTATTGTTTTCTTGATGGTTTTTCAGGTTATTTTCATATCCATATTGCATTGGAGGACCAAGAAAAGACCACATTCACTTGTCATTTTGGCACATTTTCCTACAAGAGGATGCCCTTTGGCCTATGCAATTCTTTTGGCACTTTCCAACACTACATGATTAGTATTTTATCTAACTTGATAGAAAATTTTATTGAAGTTTTCATGGATGATTTTACTGTGTATGGTTCCTCATTTGATGCATACTTGAACAATTTAGATAGAGTTTTGAATAGATGTATTAAAACCAACCTTGTGTTGAATTATGAAAAATATCATTTTATGGTTGAACAAGACATAGTTTTGGGACACGTGATCTCTAAAAATGGGATAGAAGTGGATCTTGCCAAGATTAATGTGATTTCAAATTTTCCTTACCCATCTTGCGTCCGTGAGATTCGTTCTTTTCTTGGCCATGCAGGTTTTTACAGGCCATTTATCAAGGATTTTAGCAAGATAGCTATCCCGATGTCAAATTTGTTGCAAAAAGATGTCATTTTCATCTTCGACAACAAATGCAAGAAGGCGTTTGATTTCTTAAAGACAACACTGACCTCTACTCCCATAATTCAGCCACCCAATTGGACCCTCCCTTTTGAAATTATGTGTGATGCATCTAACTATGCAGTGGGAGCAGTCCTTGCACAAAGGGTTGGTAAGGTTGCCTATGTTATTTAGTATGCTTCTAGGACTTTAGATTATGCACAGGCTAATCATACTTTTTTAGGTAACTTTTAGCTATTGGTTTTTCACTTGATAAGTTTAGATCATATTTTTTAGGTTCAAAGGTAATTGTTTTCACTGACCATGCAACTTTGAAGTTCTTGTTGAGGAAACCAGAAGCAAAACCAAGATTGATCCGGTGGATGTTGTTACTCCAAGAATTTGATTTAGAGATTAAAGATAAGAATGGAGCTAAAAATTTGGTGGCAGATCATTTGAGCATAATAAAAATGGTTGAGGACCCCATCCCCATTCAAGATGACTTTCCTGATTAGTAACTGCTACAATTGCGTGAGGTAACTCCTTTGTTTGCTGATTTAGTTAATTATCAAGTCACTAGAGTTTTTCCAGCAGATGCATCCTGAACACAAATACACAAACATAAAAGTGATTCCAAATACTATGTGTGGGTTAATCCATATATGTGGAAATTCTGTAGTGACCAGGTGATTAGGCGATGTGTTTCCCACCATGAGGCTCAATCCATTCTTTATTTTTGTCACGCCTCTCAAACTGAAGGACATTTTGGTCCTCAACAGGCAGCATAAAAAGTCTTAGACTCGGGTTTCTTTTGGCCCACTTTGTTTAAAGATGCTTTTGAGACTTACAAAACTTGTGAACAATGCCAAATAGCAGGAACAACAATCACTCATAGGAGTGAGATGCCTCAACAACCTATACTTTTTTGTGAAGTATTTGATGTGTGGGGCATTGACTTTATGGGCCATTTTCCTGTAGCTTTTGGTTATGTCTATATTTTACTAGTTGTTGATTATGTTTCTAAGTGGGTGGAAGAAATAACCACTAGGACTAATGATTGTAAAGTTGTTCAGGTTTTATCAGATCAAATATTTTTTGCAGGATTGGAATACCCCGAGCCATCATAAGTGATCAAGGCACTCATTTTTGCAACCGCACCATGGACGCTTTGCTTTGGAAGTATGGGGTTGTGCATAGAGTTTATACACCTTATCATCCCAAGACTAATGGGAAAGTTGGAGTCTCAAATAGGGAAATCAAAGAGATCTTAGAAAAGATGGTGCATCCAAATAGGAAAGAGTTGAGTTACCGACTTGAAGAAACTCTTTGGGCTCATAGAACAACCTACAAAACACTAATAGGTATGTCCCCTTATCGATTTGTGTTAGGTAAAGCATGCTACCTCCTAGTGGAAATAGAGCATCGTGCTTATTGGGCAGTCAAGAGTTGTAACCTTGAGATGGAAAAAACACGTTTGGAGAGAAAGCTTTAATTGCAAACACTTGAAGAGCTTAGATTTGAAGCTTATGAGAACTCTCACATCTATAAGGAGAAAACTAAGTACTTTGAGGATAAGATGATTTCTAGGAAGAAATTTTCCATTGGCCAAAAAGTTTTATTGTTCAACTCCCGTTTGAAAATGATGGCTGAGAAACTTCGATCGAAATGGGTTGACCCTTTTATTGTTACTAACATTTTTCCTCATGGTGCAGTGAAAATAAAAAGTAAAAACACCGAGAAAATGTTCAAAGTAAATGGACAACGCCTCAAGCTATTCCATGAGAGCTTTGTGCTTGAAGATGCTACCATATAAGAACTCTCCTTGAAAAAGCCCACCTACGCTAAAGTTTAAAAAGAGAGCTCCATTTCCTTACTCTTATTTTATACTTGTTAGTTTCATTGAGGACAATGTGAAATTTAAGTGTGGGGGTATTATTTAGGATTTTAATTGTTTTCGAATTTTATTTGTTATATTTCAAATTAAATAATAATAATAATAATAATAATAATAATAAATAAAAATGGACATTGCACTGTATGCTTTTTCATCAGATTTTATGATTGTAAATGTTGAGAGTTTGTTTGGTCTGGTATGATTGGATAGTATTTTTGCATTCTTGGTAAAATAAATTGTGAGATTTTTGCGCCTTATTATGAATGAAATACATTTTTCCATCTTCTTTTCTTGTGTGTTATCTCACTCATGATTGCTAGTTATGCTAGAACTTGACTTGACTCTTGTCCCCATGCATATATTGAAATGATCTAGGCATTTGTTTCTGATTAAGCTACTAGCCAAATAATTCTACCCTACAATTATCCGTTTGGGTAAGCCATTTTGAGCCTAATTACCCCCATTCTTTGTTATATAGCTCATTACAAACCTAAAAGTGAAAAATAATGAATTGACCCAATCTTGAGGGACAAAGGAGTATTTCCTTAAATAAGTGTAGGGGTGCTCAACTTGTTTGTTTAAATTCGAGGGTTATGAAAAAAAAATTATGAGGAAAAATAATTGTGTTGTGAGCAAAGAGAGTGCGAACATAAAAATCAATGATGTTTTTGTTGAGTTACTTCTTAATGTTGTTTTTCTCTCTTAATCATTACTCATTTATCCTCTTTGATTTTCAGCCCTAGTCTCCTTAGGATTATCTCACCCTTACCTTGGCCACGTTACAACCTAAATAAATACATTTTGATCATTATCTGCATGTGTTTCAAATATAAATTATAGAGGCTTGTCAAGTCTATGGTAGTGTTAGCTTTCATTATGTGTTTTGAGTGTTAACAGTAGCTCAAACACTTTGAGAGAATTTTATATCTTGGGAGGACTCTATCACTTATGATACATTCTTTAGTTAATTTGTCATCTTGTTTGTCTTGGTTCTGATAACAAAACTATTCATGATTATCTTAAGCTAAAAATATAATTTTTTTTTCTCACCACTTTGCATTCATAAGATTATTTGGAATCGCATGCATTGTTTTGCTCGGAGTGCAAAAGTTTAAGTGTGGGGGGAATTTGATCATTGCATTTGGGAACATGTTTCTAGCTTTTTAGGTTGGTATTTTAAAATCTCTTTATAGCTTAGATTAATATTTTTAGTTTGTTTCTAAACTTTGAGTTGAATTTGAATTATAATTTTATTATTTGCATTTTAATTTTATTATTTGTATTTTGACTCTTTCTCGCTCTGTAGGTCATCAGTTGAGCTCTAGATACCAGATTGGCGCATATGAGTAGACGTTGGAAAGCTAAAAATTCGAGCTACAACTTTTATGTTGGAAGAAAAGACCAATTCCGAACTTTATTGGGCCTAAATTGCAGATTTCGTAATCTGGAATTTTGTAATAGTTTTAATTAGCGAGTCACTTATTTTTAAACCCTAAACCCTAAAGCTCAATATCAAGTACTATATATTGGCAGTTTTATTTTTTTTCTCTAAAGATAGAAAAAATTAGGATTCAAATTGTTACAAGAATTAAACAATTTTTATTTTAATTTTATAGAAGACTAATTTTATAAGATTAATCCACGAGGTCAGAGTTTCATCAACACCTTGAGATTCAAGTTATACTGCCAATTTCAATTCATGATTCTATTCTTCTTTATTTTATTATATTAATATTATGATTGCTTAAATTGAACTTCAACAGGATTGATTAAATTTATTTGATAGAATTTGGTTTCGATTTCTAATTTAATTGAATTATAATTTTGCGACGCTTGATCATTAATTGTAATATTTTGATGATTGTGATGCTTAATCCAATCAAAGAAACCAAATTCACATAGGATTGATCATGCTTGTTTGATCAATTCTATAGTCAAATAAGAATAGAACCACAAATTAGAAATTAAACTCGTTGATAGAATATGTGATAGGTTTGAAACTCGAATAAGTGGATTAATCGTTTTACTCATATGTTAAATCAAAAATCTAAAAAACCTCTTTTTATTTTCAATTTTCAATTTGGTTACTATTATTATATCAGAAGTCCTTGCGAAACGATTCGAGTTATTACATCTATTTACATTTTATCAATTGTATTTGACCCGTGTGCGACATCAAATCAAATTCCTTCGTTTAGTATAACCAGGAACTTCAAAGAAAAAAAATATCATTAATGGAGTAATGACCTAAATAAGAGTTCAAGGACAAGGAACTTCAAAGAAAACTTGTTTGTATAGGTAATGATCTAATTATTCTTAGTATATTTTACACTTATCATATTATAATACTTGATAATTTTTACATTATTTATAACATGATATGGATTAAGTGAGTCATCATTCAAATATTACTACAATGAAATCATGATGGCAAATCCAGAGGCTTTAAGATGAATCGATAATATCCCCATAGAACAATGGACTATGGCGTATTCTCAAGGTCGAAGATAGGGAAACATGACAACAAACATTTTCGAGTCAATCAATGCAATGCTCAAGGGTACATGCAATCTTCAAATCCCTGCTTTTGTACAATCAACATACTATAGATTGTGAGTTTTATATGCAGAAAGGGGACAACAATATTGGGCATCTTTAGCTTCTGGTCGAGTATACACAAACGATTGTATGGACAAGATTAAATATGAAGTTGTTAAATCTAATATTCACCAAGTTATACAATTCGACCGAAATTGTTATTCTTTCATGGTGCATGAAACAATAAGCCAAAGAGAGGTGCGACCAATTGGTCATTTTGAAGTCAACCTTCAAAGAAAATGGTGTGGTTGTGGAAAATTTCAGGCTATAGACGTGTCTTGTTTGCATGTCATAGTTGCATGTTCTTACGCTCGTAAAAAACTATTTAGTATTTCTACCTAACGTGTACAAGGTTGTTAATGTATTTAACAAAGAAGAGTTTTCACCTATACCCAATGAAAGATATTGACCCATGTATAGTGAAATATAATATCACAATCCTGAAATGTAGAGAATTAAAAAAGGTTGTCCGAATAGTACCTGTATTAGAACTGAAATGGACGTTAAAAAAAAAGTGTCAACAAAATGCAAATTATGTCGGTTAACTGGTCATACTCGAAAACATTGTTCAAATGTTACAGACAACTCTAGTGAACCAATGTAATTTAAAATTTGTATTTATGTATTTTTATGAATTATATTAATTATATATATTATTTTTTATTTTTGTTAATTTGAAAGAAAAAAAATTGAATTTTTTGTTGTTGAAAATTGCTTAAAGAAGTTGTCATTGCCAATGCGAGCTACTTTAAAAAAATCGCTTTTACAAATGATAACTAGAAATGTCTATAAATTTTTTTTTGTTTTTTTTACTTTAGTTTTTAATACAACTACTTCAATCTGGTGTGACTCTTACTTTAGTTTGAGAGATTAAATTTTTCAATAGCAGAGCAGGCATTCATGTAGCTTATAAAAGATTTCTTATATTTGTACTTTTCTGATTTCTAAATACTATTAGTAAAAAAAAACTTATCAATATTCATTCTATTTTTTTTAAGTGTCTATATATAATAGGAGTGTGTAAGGGTGTCTACACATTTCACATCCACCGTACCATTTTCCTTTATAAAAATAAAGTTGCTTTTTTAAGTAAGCATGCAAGACCGTCTTATAAAATTTAGAGGTTTCTATTCTAATTTTAAAACTTGAATATTTAATAAAAAAATATAATTTTAATAATTAAAAAAAGATAAATAAATTTTAGTTCATTTATAAAATTAAAAAAAAAATTATTTTTAGTTTATGTAAAACATTATCAACTTTTTAGTCGATAAATTTTATTTTTCAGCTATATTTTGAAAAGGTTTTTGTAAAAAACTAATACTTTTATTCCCTAACATAAGTCACTATTACATTAAAATAGAGAGCAAAAGTCAATAAATATTTTTAGAGACTGAATTTGAATACTTATAGAGACTAAAAGTATATTTTTACAACAACAACAAAATCACCCTCATTTTGTTATATAATTAATAGAATTTTTTTTTGTCCTCAGCAATTGGTGGATTGTGTTATTGGGTTGAATACACAACTTAATAGTCAACCTTAAAAAGCATGTAAGATTTATGTAATAATGATAAAAATATATTAAAAAATAAAAATTTAATGTGTATACCCCGTTAATGTAAAAGTAAAATATATTTTTTGAGATATTTTTGTTACTAACATCATGAAATTATTAAATTGCATGTATATATACAAAAAAATTGACATTGCCAATACATTGTTAGAAATTTTGGGTCACAAATGTAATATTTAAATGTGTTTGGACCATTATGTTAATTAGTTAAATTAAAGTGATATGTTTCATATAAAGTTTATCGCTAAAGATATAATTGTCTTGAAAAATTATTGTATATATACCATAAGTGTTATTTCTACATTTATGATGAGTAGAAATAAAAATAATAAAAGTTAAATAGTCATTGTTCTTCATGAAATAATGAAATAACGTGAACACAACTTTCTAATTTAGAACATCATTTTAATTTAAATTAAATTTTATAGATTCTTCTAATACGTTTTCGCATTCATCATCTTAAATTGATATATAATTATGGTAAATAGTTTTATTGTGTAAACATATTTGTTATTAATGTTGATTTGGTTTATATGCATTATTCAAGGATTAGAAACATATTAATTATGAATAAGAAATTCTTTTAATATTTTTCTATCATGCATAACATTAATGTCTAAAAATAATACATACTACCTTTGTCCTTAAAGAGCATCTTCATACTAACTTTATAAGAAAACTCATTTCTTTAAGAGCATCATTATTAACTTTATAAGAAAATTCATTTTATGTTTTATAACTACTATTAAATTGTTCATTACGATGTTATGTGTGTTAACAATGATAATCTAACATAAACATAAAAGAAGAAAGTGAGAAGAAAATGAATCCTTGACTAAGATTTCATAAACAAATGAATTAATACTAAGTTAATAGCGTTACAATGAAAAAATCTGTCGATAAAAAAAAAAATAGAAAATAAAATGGAGTGTTCAATATTTAGTCGAATTTTATATCCAAATTTACAATGCAATCTCAATCATATAAAGTGATTCCTTTCTCATTGTTTCTATTTAAATGTTGTTTTTAAAGGTAGATGGAATATTAATTATTGATTTAGAAAGAAAAAAATAGCAATAAAATATTGGTCATCTTGATATGTGTAATCAGTGAAAAAAAATAGTAATAAAAACGATGGAGAGTAATTATATTAAAAAAAAAATATTTTCTTCTAAATATAAAAACTTATCAACTAAATTAAAAGAATTAAAAAAGATGATAATAGTTTATATTTATTGTTTTTCCGTAAAAGAATATTAAATTTGTTGACAATTATTTGTCTTGCCAGTTTACAATTTAGAAGAGACTTAGTTTATATTTTTAAGATAGTATTTATTGTTTTCACATATATGTGTAGCATAATTAGGAATATACTCCTATATAACAACATATCAGAAAAAAGTTAATATATCTGATCCAATCAAAATTTGACAAAATACATGTATTTTTTAAAATATATATATATATATTTTGTTATGGAGGATAACTAATAAAAAAATCATTTTTTTCTTAACAATATAAAAATTGAAAGAAGGTTTTACCTCAAAAAGTTCTTATATTTAGATAGGAATTGTCTTAAATAGTTATAGTTGTCTAAGTGATATGGTGTATGCCCGATGTGTGACCACCGTTTGGATTGCGGTTTTAAATTTGTTTGACATTTTTGTGATATTAATCTGAGTACAATTAGTTGTATCATTTAAATTTGACAATAATTTTTTGTCATGCTCCTATCATAGATAATGATGTCGACTTTTATCACAACTGCTATTTAAACCTCTCACTTTTTTCTCCTTCAAGTTGGTGCCAATTTTGTAAAGTACACGGATTTGTTGAATACAATCAATTTGTTACCCAAATTCTATGTTGGATCCTCGTGAATGTTAATTATGTTTGCATTAAAACAACTTCATTAGTATCTTTATTTATTTATTTATTCTTATGTGATTTTTAAATTTAAAAAGGTGCCATCATATCCATAATAATAAATTAGATCTCATTAAAACTAGATTAGATCTCATATAAGTGATTTGTCAAAAAAAAAATATAACAAAACTCAAACATTATTACTGATATAACAATTTTAATTAATTAAAAGTATAAAAACTCTTTTGTAACATATGGTCTATAAATTAAATTTATGAAATATTAATATTTGTTGTAGTTGCTTTAGGTAAGCATAACAGTACTGGGAATCTGAGCTCTGATTTAAGAACATGGTTAAGTGCTGCAATTGCAAATCCTGAGACATGCATGGACGGATTTGAAGGCACAAATGGCATGAATGTTGTTGTTGTTTCTGTAGTTTGTATTTTACAAAGGTGATGGATGCGGTGAGTGCAGCACCTGATTATAGGATGAAATGCTTTGCGATATACATAAAGAAAGGTTGCTCCCCTTTTTTACCACAATAGAATAGTAGTAACATGCAAAGATAAAACAATATAATCATGTACTATTTGTTTAGAGGTGTCGTAACATGTTACTCCCTTTACATTGGACCGGCCCAATCATGTATGAGACTTTCTTAGACCAGTTAAAAATCCTACATTAATTAGAAATGTATCATGCACTCTTCCACCTTAACTTTCCACTCCCCATCTCAAATAAAAATACTATTTTATTCTTTAAAAATTGTACGATTCCATTATCAACTCCATTTTTCGAAACTTACAAAATTTAATCATTTCAAAATTTTAAAAATTTTGATATATAAAACAGTGAGTTTTTTTTTTTAATATTTTCGAAACTTTTGATAAATCTGATACTTCTGAAATATATTATTTCATAATTGATAAAAAAAATTAAAATTTTTGATCAATTTAAAAGTTTCGAAACATAATTTTTCAGTTTTTATAAAAACTTTTGAAACTTTGAACAAGTTAAAATCTTCCAAACATAATTTTTCAAATTTTCGAAGGTTTCCATTAATTCAAAACTTTCAAAGCATAAATTTCCAAAAAAACATCAAAATATTCGAAACTTCCGAAATAGAAAATTCAAAAATTTTCAAAATTGGAAAATTTTGAGACTCGAAATTTTCCAAATTTGGAAACATTAAAAACTTTCCAAATTTTTAAAATGTAATTATTATTTTGAAAATTTGAAACTTTCGAAAAGGTTCAAAATTATCATTTTGAATTTTTCAAAACTTTCAAATATTTTAAAATTTTGTTAAATTAAAAGGGCAAAATTCTATTCTTATATAAATTAGGGGTGACAGGTAGGGGTGGGAATAAGTCTGAGAAGATTACTAATATAATAATAATAATAAATAATAATAATAAAATATATATAGACCGTCTGTCAAGTCTTATAGACTTTTTTATAAGTCTGAGTTTGACCTATTTAAATAAATAGACTTTAAAAATAATATATATCTAATCTTTTTATTAAATAGGCTAGACTAGATTAGACCAGTAGGCCAAACCATAGACCCAACGACCTAACTTATTCTCATATCTTGTGGCAGGTTTAAGTGGGGCGTGTATGGTAGAAAACTCTATATTAATATAGTTTACAAAATTAATGCTCAAGATTGGACTTGCGCTACAAAATTTTTGGAACAACCCATATATTTTATTTATAACAAATTATTTTTTTCAAAATAAAAAATACAATTTTAAATCATTTAAATTTTCAATTAACTATATTTTCTTTTAAAAAAAAAAGTTGAACCTAACATGTGGTTTTTAATTCACGAAGGAAGGAAGTTTTAATTTGTTATAAAATGCATATAATATAGAAGTGATATAAATGACATCTATTAATAATAATATAATTCAAAGTCATTGAAAATAAAAATAATAAATTTGTTAACAAATTTATAATATCTATATTATTAACATAAAATGACATAATATCTACAAATGTGATAAAGTTTATAAATATGATAAAATTGAAGTGTCCAAATACCTATGTCTCTGTAACCGTAATATTAGACACCAAAATATATGTAAACTTTAGAAAAGAAAAAATGAAATGAATATTATTTTTTTAAAGTAGATGTAGTGTAATGACTCAGATATATGTTGATGTAAAGAAAGATGATAAATAAGTGATTTTAACTAAATTAATAAACTCCAAATAATTTATAATTGATACTGACTAACATGTAATCACATTTAAGAAATATAAAATTAGTTTGGTTGATGAGGCAAATAAATTAGGGAGTAGGGTGATAAGAAGTTGCAGATTTGATTTTTACATCAATAAAATATTAAAAATATTAACTATTAATATTGACCATAAAAAAACAAATTGAGGTTAATGATTAACCACAATATTAAAAGTCATTTAAATTAACTATATAATTAATTGAATAATCATAAGTTGCGGTAGGTCCTTAATATACTCATATTAAACTTATCCATCATGACATAATCTTTGCCTGCAACCTACAGAACGCGAACAATTAAATTAGCATGTGGCCACAGTTACGATATTTATAAGGCCCAAGACTTCTCTCTCTTCAACGGCTGAATTCTCTAACCCAGTCAAGTATTTTTTTTTTCTATTTTAAAATTTTATAGTTTTAAATTTTTAAATTAAAAAAAATAATTTATTTTAAATGATGGGACATACAATCTCATGATATGAAATTATTTAGATTTATTAATTAATCACATGTGATTAATTAAATTACAAAAATAAATAATTTTGTAGTTGAAATTGAAATTAAATTTTTTTATTGTTATGTAATGGTTGTTAATTATTTTATATTATATTATATGTCATGTAATTTAAAATATGTTAGTGAAGAAACAAAAAGTGAAGAAATAGAAAATGTAGTGAGAATGGAGGACGCAGAGGGAATGATTTTGTTAGATATAAGAGAATGTTGATGTAGGGTTTCGACATTGTAGAAACTGAATGGTGATTCTCTTTCACAAATTAAAATTAGTTGTTGATCATGCAATGTTTGGATGTTGTTAGAGTGTTGATTTTGTTTGTTGATTTTTGGGTTTGGTTCTGATTTTTTAATGAAATTTCTAGGATTTTTAATTTTTATTTTGCGTTTAGAGATTTAGAAGAGGGTGATGAAGGATTCATTAAGTTGATTTATAAACATTATTTTTATTAAAATCCTTTTACTTCTAATCCTATTTATTAAAAAAAATAATAAAAGACATCAAAACCAATATACTAGTTAATAATTTTAAAAAATAATTTAAAAGTTTGGAAGAAATATAACCTAATTAGTTGAGCTAAGACAACGAATTTTAAATAATTCAAATTAATTTATTAAATGCATTTTGTCTTTAAACTTTTTTTATAGTCTTAATGGAAATAATAAATTCTAACATAATTTACAATAAGTGTGAAATCTCGAGTCCGAAATAATATATTATTTATTATATTTATATTTTATAAGAAATTGTTAATTATTCTCTCTACTAACATAAAAACAATATTTTATTTCACATTTAATTTTTTTAATTAAATTAATTAATTTTTTGATCTCATAAAAACATATAAGGCTATTTTCAAAAGTTCCCCTTGTTAAAATTTGTCGTATAATAAAATTGTTATTAAAATTAAAACTTACATTAATAAAAAGATATTTTAAAAAAAAAAATATATATATATATATTACACATGTCATATAAAATAATACACATATTATTGGAATACAAAGAGTATATATGTTAGTGTGTTAATTTAATAGTAACAAGACCTATTGTTTGCAGTCAAATCTCACATTGATCAGACTATTTGGTTTTGCATAAACAAGTCGAGAGGTTTAATGGTTTAAATCTAGATGTTAGGGTAAGTTTATTACATTTTATTTATTTATTTAAAATAATCACTTTCTTTAATTTGCATCGGTTGGTTACAATTTTTTAAAAAGCAATAAATATTTTTAAAGTTAATATTTTGAAAGGTTGTTTTAAGTAGTTTTTGAAAAATATATTTTTTATAATTGATTTTTTGAAAAAAAAATAATTTTTATATATACAAACAAAAAATAACTTCTTTTTTTCTTAAAAATAATCTTTAAATTATAGATGCATTTGTTTCAGATTTTTTGATGTAAAAATTATTTTCTCACGTTCAAAATTATTTTTTATTGTTTGAATGATGTTGTTTCATATATTTTTTAAATTATTATTTAAAAAAAAATAATCTTTGGCAAAAAATGAGAAGCTTACTCACTTGTCATATACTAGAGACAAAAATGCCACAAAATTAAAAAATACTGAATTTAACTAACTACATTAATCAAGTTTGAGATGAGTCTAAAATATAAATTAACTTACACAATGAATATTCTTAATGACTATGAATAATCAACTATAACAGTATGTTTATGATAGTTTTAGAAAAAATTAAAAATTAGTATATTTAGAAAAGTAATGTTTTTTATTATAATTGTATAGTTTAAAAAATTAATTTTATAAAATTAATAAACAAATTAAATATCATTTAAAAAAAATTCATTTTTATGATAGCAAAAGGATAAAAAAAAAATTACTTTTAAATAAATCTTTAAATTTTCTAAATTAAAAATAATTTTTATTTAAAATCAAATACACACACCCGATAAAATACCAAAATCACTTTTTTAAATGAGTGACAAACATAGATGTATAGATGTAGTTCTCCTGGGCTTTAATTTAGCTTTAACTTGACGAATTTCTTATGTTTATAGAGCCAAATTCTTTGTTCTTTGTGCTAACAAAACTGCAAAGTTCTTAATGAAATCATGTGCCAAATGGTATTTTGGAAGACCATTAGTTTTTCCTATAATTATATCACGTTTTCTTTTTATTTGGGTTAAAAAAGGTGTTTTTTTTGTTATTTTATAGGAAAACTAACTTGCATATGGTCCATTATTTTTTCCCACTAGCCTTATGTTGGATCACTATCTAATCACTATCTAACCACAGTGAAAAATAAATGCAAAGGATGTGAAATTGAAGAAAGAGGAGTGCAGGGCAATTACAAAATCAAAAAGGAAAAGACTAGCTGGTGAGAGAGAAAACTAAGAAGAGAACATATAATTTGAGGTAAAGGACACATGTGACATAGTTTCCATTTTCGTCTCTTCTCTTCATATATGAAAGCTTAATATTATGCAATTATTTAGGAAAAGGCTTTATGGTGAAAGAGAATACTAAAAGAAAAGAACAAGGTATAGACATCATATATACTTGTTAAGTTCTCAAAATGTCACATGGGAATAATTGTATCTTTAACTATTTGCTTATATATAGTATCTAGATTCTTACCTAAATAATGAGTTATTATGATATAACTTTCAATTACTAAATCATTTTCCCCTAAATTATAAAGTTAAATAAAAAAAAAATGATATCAACGATTTATTTAACTCATAAAAAAGTTGCATTTAATTCTATGTATATTAGTATTTATTCAAAAAAAAAAAAACTAATAGTATTCA
>JBBPBS010001075.1:3202682-3221208 GCA_037974835.1 Cicer judaicum | reverse complement strand
TAAATTACTATAATGTTAACTGAAATAAGTTAATGGACCGCATATGCTATTTAGCTGAAAGAATTTTAAAAGTGATTAAAGTGAAAAGTTATTTTTAGAAATTTTTCATAAAAATCAATTTTATACAATACATTTCTTTGAAAAAAAAAATTGATATTTATCAATATAAGAATTTCTGATAACGAATATTTGAATTATTAAATATTAAAGTTATTTTTTTATGGATAATAAATAAATCTAAAATAATTTTAATCTAAATTACTTGTACTATTGTGTTATAAAAAATGTTTAATTTTAACCGTAATTATTTCTGATGTATGTGGTTTATCGTACACGTTTGTACATTAAAATTAATCTCTTAAAAGAATTGCAAATCAAAGTTGCATGTGTCTATTCCATTAATTTAAAAAGTACTATTTTTTTTTTTGAAAAATTTGGATCATTCATGTTAATGTCCGAATCTAAACGCCAACATCTCAAAGAAAGCACATGTAGAAAGTTTCATAGTCATTTAATTTCCAAGATAGGATATAAAGTTGTTTTCAAAATCTCTTATTTTAAATAATCTCTCTTAGTTATCTCTATTTTTTTAATTTAATTTAATTTTTTTAATTTTTTCATTAGATTAAAAATTTATAGAGTATACATGTAAACTTTTATATAAACCTAAAATCTTTTGATATATTATTGTAATTTATGAAGATTAATGATGTTCAATAAAAGTACATAAAACATTAATTTTAATTTTAATGTATTTTATGAATATATCAAACATTTTTAGAATTATATAAATTTTTGCACACGTGATTTATATGATATAAATTTTTCAATCAAATTAAAAAACTTTGAAAAAAAAAGTAAAATAAGGAGAACTAAAGACAATTAAGAGAAATTGAAGAATGTTTGAATTGAGAGGATACAAATCTTATAAAGTTGGATAAAAATATGATAGGACAGTGACATGATAAACATTATCTTATCATATTAATACGCACGTGATAACATTATTTTATCATGTTGTGTATTCAGTAGACATTATATCATGACATGATACAATATATATTTTATTTAATATGACAAAATTACTATTGTGAAAAATTACATAGTATTTTTTTTCTTCAAATTTTATGTTTTTTAAAAAATTACGATGAACCGAGTAATTCTATTTTATTTATTAGATAATCTAAATAAAGATATGATATATATTATCTGTAAAAGACAAAACTACATTTGTAAATAAATTATGTTTATTTTAAATTTCAATTAATGTATATTTTTTATAATTTTGAATAATAATTTATTAAATTATATATATAAAAAAACAAAACTACCCTTCTGATAAAGTCATATATATATATTTTTTAAATTAATTATTATTAGTTCATTTTTAAGTTAAATATCAAATTGTATTGTTTTTATATTTATATTTTATTATATTTCATTTTTTATATGTTAAATTATGTTGTGTAATTCTTTTATATTTTATTAGATTTTAGTTTTATATTTTATAAGGTAATTGAGTAAATTACTATTATTATATTATTCTACTGGTTTTTAATTTGACTTATTTTTATACTGGTTATGTGACATATTTTAAATGAAGTGACATATGACACAATGATGTAGAATGACTAACACCCATAAAATTTCAATAAAATCGTTTAAAAATTATAGTTTCAACATCCTTGGAACTATCCCTTTTAAAATATACCACATCATCATTTTTTAATTAAAAAATATGAGAGACTAAAATTTTCAAAATTTAAAATAGATGAGTTTCGTGTGATATCATTTGTTAGGTATATGTACAAGGTATTATTTCAAAACTCAATCCGCATTTTTGCAGGTCAGACAAATTTTAGAAGGTATCTTAAATACCAATGAGATTATGGATGAGGCAAATAGGAAGAACAAGGATTTTAATATATTCAACGTTAATTTTGAAAAAGAGTATGATTATATTGAATGGGACTATTTGGATGTGATAATGACTAAGAATAATTTTTTGGATTTGTGGAGAAGGTGGATGATGCAATGTTTGAGTACTGCAAAGGCATACTCATCCATTCTTACGAATATGACTCCAACGGATGAATTTTCCTTGTTTTGAGGATTGAGACAAGGTGATCATTTGTTATTATTTGAATTGCTTTTGTGTTGAAAGAGAATGTTCAACAAAGTGGGAATTAATGTCAATGAATCTTGGTTGGGGGAAGTGGCATAGGTGTTACATTGTAAGGTGAGATGTATTTCGCATGTTTCATTCTAGCATGCACTAAAATTATTTAAAAAGTGATTTTGTAAAAATTAAAAAAATGTAATTTATTTTATATAGACTAAAAGCGTAATGTTGAAATTTATATGAACTAAAAATTCACTTAACCATTTGTTATATTATTATTAATTTATTATGAAAATAATATCATTAATGATCTTGTAAGTACATTTTATATAGTAGGTAAAAAATGTATTTGATATGTTACGGCACAAATTTGAACCTATGAAATCCCACCTTCTCCATATTTAATGTTAGTGAGTTTTGCGGCTAAACTCATTAGAAAAAAAAATCACAAAAAAGAGTAGTATTATTATGTAGTAGACATAAATATATGTTTTGTCCCCCTATTATTTGAAAATGATTTTAATCTACCTATTTTGCAATTTTCATGATTTTTCCCATTAATCATTTTGGGACATGTTTTCATGATGTATCATGTTCATTAATAGTGAAGAATTACATTTGATGATGTGGCGTTATTGATTTGGACACGATAGTAGACCAAAAATTTCATTACAACCTTCTTTGATTAAAGGTAAAATTATTTTGAAATTCAATGTTTCTAATTTAAATTAACAACGTTACATCATTAAATGTAATTCACTGAACCTACATCGTTAATGAAATATGACACGTTAGGAAAAAAGTATCTAATTAAATATTGGTAAAAAATCCTAAAACATGTGAAACACATGGACTAGAATTTTAGATAACATTTAGGCCTAAAATCATATTTCAATAAAATATGAAAACAAAAATATTTATTCAAAAAAATTATTATTGTTTAAAAAAAATGAATGATATTATTATAATTGATAGTCTATCTCAATTATATATACTATACATATTGAAAGTTCTACTTTAAAAACTTACAAAGAATTTGATAGCTCTAGAACAACACATTAATTTGATGTACAATTCATTATCAAAATAAAATAATTTTCTTTTCATATTAATTTGAAAATAAATTAATTCTTTCAGAAATAATTTGTTGCGATCTTTTATTTCTTGAATAGCTATGACATTGGATCTTCATCTGCTTGACAAATTTCTCAAAACTTTCTTTATATGATTGACAATAATATAACTTTTGTTAAGAACTGTTAACTTTGAAACAAGGATTTGAAATATTGAGTATTTTCTTAATGGTTTCATTTTATTCCATTTAAAAGAATTCATAATGTCTCACCAGAACATTTGCATTAGATTCTTTGACTTGATTGTTTCTTTAATAGTTTTAGGCACAAAACATCATATATGTCTTTTGTCTTTTTCTTCTTGTCTCATATTTAAATTTTTTTAACAACAAAACATTAGCTAAAAATAGTCTTGATTTTCTATGTAATTTGAATTTTTTTTCTTCTAATTAAGTTTATTCCTATCAATAAAATTGAAAACAAGAATCAAAAGACATTTTATCACAAATTTCATAAAAATGTGTCGATCTCTTCGCATATAGAGCAATTGTAGTTTGGAAATTGTAGTTCTTTATTATTAGCTAAATTAATTAGGATATACAAAGTTCAAGTTGCTCAAAAAGTAATAATAATGTTTTGATTACAACATGAACCATACTTCCATGAACTATTGTCCCCTACACCACTTGTCGTCTTCCAGAAAAAATCATTGAATCAAATCGCCCACTTGATACTACCTATGAGTCATACTCAACACTATGACAACATTTTTGTCATCCGTAAGAACAACATAACCATATCCTACCTATCACATAGTTCACAATAGTGAGCCATGAGGAAATCTTGAATTTTATCTTTCTAGTATTCAAAGATGTCTCAATCAAATATAGAAGGTGAGTTGATGTACCCACCAAGACTTTCGTTGTTAGATTCAAAAGTGTTATTCTCATGGAATAATTTCTCTCACACGAGTAAGTGATCAGTTAGTCAGTCAAACTCTGATTTCATTTGAATGTAGTGAAAAACACTAGAAAAAGTGTTTCAATTGTGTTTTAAAACTTTTTGCTAAGTTAAAAAACAATTTGAGAAATCTTTTTTCAATCAAAATATAAGTTTAAAAGTGTTTTTGAAATCTCTTTTGAAGATGATTTATTGCAAGATGAAAATAGAGTTAAAGGAAAAATGATCAACACAATTTCATTATGGTCCACCATCCAACGAGTAGCTACTTTTAGTTTCTTCTACCTAAACAATTTTTCCATTAAATAAATATGATTTAAACTTTCCATTGAAGAATACTTCTATCCAATTTACTATACTCTAGCCTTCTTAATGCTTAGTACATACAAACTAAGTCTAGTTTTCCACATAAAGCATTTGATTTTAAGTGAAAAACCTTAGAAAGAAAGTGTTTGATTACAATAATCGTAGCTCTTAGATTTTTGAGGCGTAATACTTCAATGATTTTTTGCAAAGTTATTCCCTATTATTGCAATGAAATGAACATTTACAGTCTTCTTAGAATAATATTGTTGTAAGACTTTCACAAATTTTGACCGTTGGTAGTACAACATGGAGCATGTTACACATAAGTTATATTAACAAGGGGAACTATTACAAAAATGAAAATAAATTGATACATTGTCGTTGTCATTTTTGAGAGCTTTGAGCTTATTGTTCAAGACTAATGTGAGAGGATATGGTGAAGATTGATTTACAGGTATTGATCCATTAGAGGAAATCTTGTACTGAAGGAATGATGTATCAGATAATCCAAGACTATTCATTAAGTTACATAAACAAAAGTCGCGCTGCTTCAAAGTTAGAGGATTCTCTTGAAAATTATGTTAAACTTATAGCAAACTCATAACTTATGACTAAATAACACTTTCATAGGGTCACCAGAGGATCTATACACTTGAAACAAATGTCTAGAAATAAATTGTTCTTCAAACTAACTTGGTTCTGATAAACATAATCATATTCACATATCACATAAAATAGGTATTTATCATAAATATGATTCTAATAAACTACTTCAAATTCAATTTATGATCATCCAAAATGACGATTAGATATCAACAATTTAATTATTATTCAATGCTACTCCAGAAATTCACCAAATGATCTGTTATTCTTGTACATATTTGACTAAGTAAGTGATGTAAATAACAAATATTATATTTTATTATTTAACATCTCTTTCTATAAAAAACAGTATTTTGGTGTACATATTTTAAGGAATAAGTTTTAGGCGATTATACGTGTATAAGTGTATTTGTATTTAATGTGATGTTTTCCTGTACGTTTGACTAATGTTAACTGTTAAGTGTGCACATAATTATATTTAATATTTTCTAAATATATCATATTTTAATTTTTTATTTTACAAATAATTATCTTGAGGTATTAGTAATATTGATATTGATATTGATTTTCTTTATTTTTATATAGTTGCTATGGTATAATGATTTTTTACATATTTATTTTGATTTAATAAATAATATAAATTGTTGATGTTATATTTATTTATTTTCTCATTTTGACTATTCTATAAAGTTGATGTATTTTTATGTGATTGTTTTGAAAAATATTATAGTAATATTTCGACTATTTACAATCCTATTTTCTATTTCTGCATATTAATTTGAGCTATTATTGGTTGGACTTTTCTTTTCTACACATGGGAATTTTCTCATTACACCCTCATTTCTGCCTCAGACTTGACTATCCTGTGTTGGGCCTTACACGCTGTTTTACTCTCGTACATGCACAACTGCTATCTGTACCCCTCCATCTAAAATAAAATAAAAAAATAAAAAAAAAACAAAAAATAGACTAAGCTGCAGCTAAATCGCAACACTCTTTTTCTCTCAAATTCAATTCCACCAATTCTTTGATTCCAACCTCTACCTCTCACAAAATCGACAATTGAATCCATTTTTAGAATCAATTTTATTGATCATGGCTCCATTTCATTATAAACAAATGCGTTTCGTTCCTTGGGAGAAACTTTTTTGCCGATTCTTATCATTATGTTTGTCGTCTCAAAAACAGGCATCAATTTTGGAGTCCTCTCATCGAAACCTTGAAGAAGCACTATTCATTTATATTTTTCAGTGAAGTTGACGTCGCACCCTTCTCGCGCTTCGATGAGTTAGTGAGACTTTTTCTGCAGTATTTCTTGCTGTTTTGACTCCACTATTACTCCAAAAATTATTATTCATTATTTAATATTGATTTTTATACTCTGCATTATTTATCAGTCACGGCTCGACGATTTTGTGAACTCGCCGTTTATTCCGATTCTCTCGTTGTACGTTATCAATCTATAGTTGTTGAAAATTTTCATTGATTTTTGTGTTTGAAAAAGCGTCTAACAAAGATAATGAGTGAGATAGCGTTTTTATGAGTATAATTTATTGTTAGATGAACAAAAAAAATCGTATTTTCCAAGTAGCCCTTTGAGAGATAAAATAATTAAGTTTTAAATATGTCTTTGGTCTTACAAATATATCCCTTTTTAATTTTAATCTTCGTAAGTTTTTTTATTTGAATTTTGTCCTTGTAAAATAAGAGAAAATTGATTTTGGTTCCTAATGTCAAATCCAAGTTACAAAAATAGAGTTGGCAAACCGCTGTTGCACAGAAGAAGACGGATTTTCCAAAAACTCTAAAACCCTACTTTTAATTTGTATTCATATTTTTTTTTATAAAATAAAACTAATTATTAAATGATAATTAATAATATAAATATTTTAATTTTTATATATCATAAAAGATGATAGTATGCATTTATAGGGTCACATGTCTTAACACTTTTTTTTTATAGTGTTGATTTGACAGTATAGATCAAAGTTGACCGTCTCTAATATTTGACAAAGATTAAATCCAAATATAAAAACTTTAAAAATATGAGGATTAATGTAAAGATTTATTTAAAATGAGAATTGTGAGATTAAAATTAATGTTAAATAAATATGAGGGATATATACTAATTAAAATATATGTAAGTAATCAATAACAAGGTACGCTTAGAATTTGGTAGAAAGAACAAAGATGAGTGGTGTCTCATTGTCTTGTAGGGTTTTAGTATTAGGATTTTAAGATTAGGTAAATCCTCTCATGTCTAAATTCACATGTATGCCGTCTAATATTTCAGTAATAGTTCATAATACTAGACCATAATATATATATATATATATATATATAGATCTTATCATTGACTGTGACTTATTTATTGCAGTAAATTATAGGAGAAACACAAACAATAAAGCCTACAATTAATTGGGTATGTTCTTGTTGTCTAGTAATAAACGTAATATTTTAAGAGTAATCTCAATAGCGTGATCGATAATCTTACAATATTTTGGAAGCAATGAAGTATCAGGATAAATAGGCTCACCTGGTGACTCCCCTGAAACACAATTTTGAATATCTACTGTGACAGTAAACACAGATTGAATTGCAGAGTCGTAGTTTTCCTCATTGAAAAATTCTCTTGTTTGCTCAATTTTATCAATGGCACTACCACTATAATCTCTAAAAGGAGCTAAACAATTTTTATAATGTTGTTGTGCCTCAGGATTACTACCACTTTGTGAAATTAGCATGTTGATTAGATTGATGGTGTTGGTCACATTGTCATGAACCACGTTAATGGTGTAATTTGCAAAGCTAACGGGATCTCGACTTGCACCCGACTTTGAATTTAGAAGTTTTCTACAATATGAAGGATTTGCAACACCTTTACAAATATTATCCACATCTATAACTTTGATTGAATAGGTGGATATAACCCATACAAAAAAAACCACCACAAGATAAGAGAATCAATTCATTTTATGTATCTTTTTTCATCACTAAATATAATCTATATATATAGCTTTCAATAAATTCAAAACAAGACTAATTAGAGGTTTTATTATTATTTTGACCAAAATAATAAATTTTATTATTTATTAATATTTTAATGCATTATATATAAAAAGAAAAATAATTAATGTATATGGTCAATAGCAAAATATATTTTAAATATAATAAAATTGATTGAATTAATATTTATATTCTCTCGGATCCTGAATATACAAAATAATATTATAAAATAGTCCCTCCAAAACCCACAATAAAAGAAATAACAGTTCCCTTTTATTTATTTATTTATATACAAAAATTTGAACGTTTTTCAAATTTATTAATTGCTAAATTTGAGTAATAAAATAGGGCAATTTGTGGAATTTAGTTGACCGGTTTTCAACTATTTTCCGTACGTTACCTAATTAGTCATGATGAAATTGAGTTTGTTTTTTGTATTTGTTTGAGGTCAACTATTCAAACTAGTTGTCGTGCAAAACTTCATGTAGTCTATGATTTTGAATGTAGGAATTGTGTTTGTGAAAAATGAAGTATAGATTGAATTAATATTTATATTTCCTCGGATCCTGAATATATAAAAGGATATTATAAAATTGTCCCTCCAGTCCATAATTAAAGAAATAACGGTGTCCCGTTTTTTTATTCATATACAAAAATTGGAATGTTTTTCAAATTTAGTATGAACCTTGTTAAATAATTCTAAACATATTTGCAAAACTTTATTTAAAAATTTAAAATTAAGAAAATAATTACACATGTTTCATTCTAGCATGCACTAAAATTACTTAAAAAATGATTTTGAACAAATTGAAAAAATGTCATTTTTTTTATATAGACTAATAACGTAATGTTGAAATTTATATGAATTTAAAAATAATTTGTTGTGATCTTTTATTTCTTGAATAGCTACGACAATGGATCGTCATCTGCGTGGCAAATTTCTCAAAATTTTCTTTATATGATCAACAATAATATAACTTTTGTTAAGAACCGTTAACTGTGAAACAAAGATTTGAAATTTTGAGAGTATTTTCTTAATGGTTTTATTTTATTCCATTTGAAATAATTCATATTGTCTCACCAGAACATTTGCATTAGATTCTTTGACTTGATTGTTTCTTTGATAGTTTAGACACAAAACATTTGCATTAGATATGTTTTTTGTCTTTTCCTTCTTGTCTCATATTTAAATTTTTTTAACAACATAACATTAGCTAAAAATAATCTTGATTTTCTATGTAATTTGAATTGTTTTTTTTTTTGTTTCTTATTAAGTTTATTCCTATTAATAAAATTGAAAACAAGAAACAAATGATATTTTATCACAAATTTCATAAAAATGTGTCGACGTCTTCGACTATAAAGCAATTGTAGTTTGGAAAAGTGTACCTATGTCTCCAACTACCGAGAAATTGTAGTTATTTACTATTAGCTAAGTTAATTAGGATATACAAAGTTCAAGTTGCTCAAATAGTAATAATAATGTTTCGATTACAACAATACTTATGAACCATACTTCCATGAACTTCGTCTTCCAGAAAAAACCATCGGATCAAAACGCCCACTTGATACTACCTATGAGCCATATTCAACACTATGACAACAATTTTGTCATCCATAAGAACAACATAATCATATCCTACCTATCACATAGTTCACAATAGTGAGCCATGAGAAAATCTTGAATTTTATCTTTCTAGTAGTCAAAGTTGTCTCAATCAAATATAGAAGGTCAGTTGACGTACCCACCAAGACTTTCGTTGTTAGATTAAAAGTGTTTTTCTCATTGGATAATTTCTCTCACACGGAAAAGTGATCAGCTAGTCAGTCGAACTCCGATTCCATTTGAATGTAGTGAAAAACACTAGAAAAAGTGTTTCAATTGTGTTTTAAATCTTTTTGCTAAGTTAAAAAATAATTTGAGAAATCTTTTTTCAAACAAAATATAAGTTTAAAAGTGTTTTTAAATCTCCTTTAAAGATAATTGATTGCAAAATGAAAATCGAGTTAAAGGAAAAATGATCAACACAAAATTTTGTTATAGTTCACCACCCAACGAGTAGCTACTTTTAGTTTCTTTTATTACACCCTCATTTCTGCCTCATACTTGACTATCTTGTGTTGGGCCTTACACATTGTTTTACTCTCGTACATGCACAATTGCTATCTACACCTCTCTATCTAAAAAAATAATAATAATAGACTAAGCTTCAGCCGAATCGCAATACTCTTTTTTTCTCAAATTCAATTCCACCATTCTTTGATTCCAACCTCTACCCCTCACAAAATCAGCAAATGAATCCATTTTTAGAATCAATTTTATTGATCATGGCTTTATTTCATCATAAACAATTGTGTTTCGTTCCTTGGGAGAGTTTTTTTTGTTGCTGATTCTTATCATCATGTTTATCGTCTCAAAAACAGGCATCAATTTTGGATTTCTCTCGTCGAAACCTTGAAGAAGCACTATTTATTTGTATTTTTAGGTGAAGTTGACGTTGAACCCTTCTTGCGTTTCGATGAGTTAGTGAGACTTTTTATGCATTATTTCTCACCGTTTTGACTCCACTATTACTCCAAAAATTATTATTCATTATTTAACATTGATTTTTGTGCTCTACATAGTTTATCAGTCACGACTCGACGATTTTGTGAACTTGCTGTTTATTTGGATTCTCTCGTTGTACGTTGTCAATTTGTAGTTGTTGAAAACTTTCATTGATTTTTGTGTTTGAGAAAACGTCTAAATAAGGTAATGAGTGAGAAAGCATTTTCATGAGTATAATTTATTGTTAGATGAACGAGAAAATTGTATTTTCCTCTTTGAGTAAAATAATTAAGTTTTAAATATGTCTTTGGTCTTACAAATATATCACTTTTTAATTTTAATACTCGTAAGTTTTTTTGTTTGAATTTTGTCCCTGTAAAATAAAAGACAAATAAAAGACAGTGGGTTTTGGTTCATAATATCATATCAAAAGTTACAAAAAAAGAGCTTGCACGGAAGAAGACGGGTTTTCCAAAAACTCTTAAGCCCTACTTTTAATTTGTATTCATATTTTTTTTATAAAATAAAACTAATAATTAAATGATAATTAATAATATAAATATTTTAATTTTAATATATCATAAAAGATAATGTGTTGGTGTGTATTTATAGGATCACATGTCTTAACACTCTTTTTTATAGTGTTGATTTGACGGTGTAATCAAAGTTAACCGTCTCTATTTTTACAAAGATTAAATTCAAACAAAAATACTTTAAAAATATAAGGATTAATATAAAAGATTATTTAAAATGAGAATTATGAGATTAAAATGATAAATAAATATTTGAAATATATACTAATTTTAATATATCAACATAATCAATAACCACATACCCTTAGAATTTGGTAGAAAGAACAACGATGAGTGGTGTCTCATTGTCTTGTAGGTTTTCAGTATTAGGATTTTAAGATTAGGTAAATTGTCTCATATCTAAATTCACATATATGCCGTCTAATATTTCAGGATTATGATTTCAAAATTAAGTTAATCGTGCGATGGAATAAGATTATATAGATATACGGTTGAGAGCATGAATCTCTCATTAATAAGCTTTACAAAATAGTCCAACCGATCATTCAAAAACAATAGTCCAACACATATTAGTAGTTCATAATACTAGACCATAATATATTTATAGATCTTATCATTGACTATAAGTTATTGCAGTAAATAATAAGAGAAATACAAACAATAAAGCCTACAATTAATTGGGTATGTGCTTGTTTAATAAATCTAATATTTTAAGAGTAGCCTCAACAGCGTGATCGATAATCTTACAATATTTTGGAAGCAATGAAGTATCGGGATAAATAGGCTCACCTGGTGACTCCCCTGAAACACACATTTCAGTATCTATTGCAACAGTATACACAGATTGAATTGCAGAGTCGTAGTTTCCCTCGTTGAAAAATTCTCTTGTTTGCTGAATTTTATCAATGGCACTACTACCACTATAATCTCTAAAAGGAGCTAAACAATTTTTATAATGTTGTTGTGCCTCAGGATTACTACCACTTTGTGAAATTAGCATGTTGATTAGATTGATGGTGTTGGTCACATTGTCATGAACCACATGAATGGTGTAATCTGCAAAGCTAACGGGATCTCGACTTGCACCCGGCTTTGAATTCAGAAGTTTTCTACAATACGAAGGATTTGCAACACCTTTACAAATAGAATTCACATCTATAACTTCGGTTGCATAGGTGGATGTAACCCATAAAAGAAAAACCACCACAAGGTAAGAGAATCGATCCATTTTATGTATCTTTTTTCAACCCTAAGTACAATCTGTATATATAGATTTCAATAAATTCAAAACAAGACTAATTAGAGGTTTTATTATTATTTTGACCAAAATAATAAATATTATTATTTATTTAAATTTTAATGTATTATATATAAAAAGAAATATAATTAATGTATATGGTCAATAGAAAAATATATTTTAAATATAATAAAATTGATTGAATTAATATTTATATCCCCTCGGATCCTGAATATACAAAAGAATATTATAAAATAGTCCCTCCAACCCATAATAAAAGAAATAACGGTTCCCTTTATTTTATTTTTATTTATATACAAAAATTTGAACGTTTTTCAAATTTATTAATTGCTAAATTTGAGTAATAAAATTGGGCAATTTATGGAATTAGGTTGACCGGTTTTCAACTATTTTCCATACGTTACCTAATTAGTCATGATGAAATTGAGTTCTTTTTTTGTATTAGTTTGAGGTCAACTATTCAAACTAGTTGTCGTGCAAAACTTCATGTAGTCTATGATTTTGAATGTAGGAATTGTGTTTGTGAAAAATGAAGTATAGGTATGTAGTATCTTAATTTTTTTGGTTCATTTAAAAAAATACTTCAAAATATAATAAGTGATAATCTGTTTAATTTTATATATTTACGATGATATTGTACTAAAAAAAGTTTTAAAAAACCTCAAAATTAAATTCATAAATCTATTTTAATAATTCAGCTCACACTCTCATTGATGTTATAACAAAGTGTCAAATTTACATTTTAAAAATATAAAAAATAAATAAAAAATAACAATAACTAATAAAGTGTCCAATTTACATCACCATCTTTGAATTTCACCAAAAAGTATAAGTCTCATCTTCACTTGTCACTCCATAATTTATGTAAAATAATAGAAAAACCAGAACTCAACTTATCTCATGGACGCAACAAGGCACAAGTTGTACCACTTGGTGGCTTTAAAATTCAATTTTAAAATAAAAAATAATAAAAGATATTCTTAAATGGATTAACTAGATGTTACATCTTTTGACTCTTTCAGTTTTTGAGACACAAGTTGTACAACTTGATAGTCTTAAAAATCATTTTTTTTCAAAATAATTATTCAAATAAAAAAACTCTTTATTTTCTGTCAAAACAACAATTTTTTTAATCAACAATAAAACACAATTTCTTTAAAAACAATCAACATATCTGTATTTTCTACACAAGAACTATGCAACTTTAATTTCTCCATCGCACTGGGAGATACGTAGGAGCAAGATCACACTCTTGTCAAACACATTAATAAAAAATCTCTTTTTTACTTCTCTTTTTTAAGCACACATTTATTTTAATAAACAATTGATATTTATATTTAATGATAAGGAGAAATAAGTATATTTAAGTTAATATTCATTTTGCATGATTAATTATAGGTAACTGTTCTTTAACGGATGTAGTAGGTGCTAATATCTTCTCATACATAATCGACTCCCGAACTCAACATTTGGTTTCAAAGACAATTTTTTTTAAGTGTTTCCCAATATTTCACCTATTTTAAAAATAAACTTTGGTGGCGACTTCATTGAATTCGAGAAACTCTCAAAATTTTAGGCCACGACAACGTCTTATAGTGTAAGATTTAATTTTAATCTTAAATCCACTAAGAAAGTATTGGTTACTTCGGAATTGAAGGTTATGTCACTAAGACAATAGGGCAAGAATAATAAAGAGAATTCGGTAATAATTCAATAAAGGATTTTAGTAATTAGGATCAAATTAGAAACCAAGGTTGGATAAGAAGTGAAACTCATCCCTGACATTTTTCTCATTATAAAAGTTCTATTCTATTACTCTTGTTAAATTCAAATATTATTTCAATAAATTCGAAAATATTTTGTTCAATTTTAATAATTAAGCACAATTCAATAATAAAACGCAATCATTGAGTTCGATACTCGGTACTACCATTTTAATTATTACTTGCAACGATTCAATACACCTGCTGAAATGCTCTAACAAAATTGAAATGCTAATGTTAAACCTGTCTAACACCTTCTCAATGTAATTGTTTTGGGAAAACCACAATTTATCATTCTTCCTATCCCGAGTAATTCTCATGTCCAAAATGTGCTTTGTAGGACCCAAGTCTTTCGTTACAAAAGACTTGTTTAAATTTTTTTTAGAGATTAAATCTTCTTCGTGTCATGACCAACAACCAATAGGTCATCCACTTATAATAAGAGAATAATATAATAGTAATCAGATAATTTTTTGACAAACACACAATGTTCAAAAGCAGTTTCACCATATCCATGTTTCTCCAAGAAAGAATAAAATTTCATGTACCTTTGTCAAGGTGCTTGCTTGAGCTTATAATTTTTTTATCAAAGTCTATACATTTTATCTAATTAAAACCTTTCACAATCAATCATGTCTTGTATCTTGGTTGAGAACTATCCTCTTATGCCTTTATATTGTATACCTATTTGTTATTGAGGGCTTTTCTTCCCTTAGGCAACTTTACCAAATCAAATGTGTGATTCTCGTGCAAGGAATTCATTTCTTCTTGCATGGCCTTCAACCATTTTTCTTTATCAACATTTGTAATAGCCTTTTGGTAGTAGTATGACTCTCCACTATCAGTGATCATCACATATTCATATGGAAGATGTCTCTGAGAAGATTTATGTTCTCTAGTAGATCTTCTCAACTCAAACTTAACTTGTGGTTTAGCTAAAACCTGCTCATCATGGTGAGGTACATGATCATCAATTATATTCTCGTTATCTACTTGTATATCTCCTTATCAACAAAAGTTTCTACAGGGGACTTAGACACAACATCAACGTAACTTATGGAATTTGATTTTTGTTTCTCAGCATTATTAAAATCTTCAATAGTTTGGTCTTCATGAAATATCACATCCCGACTTCTAATAATTTTCTTGTCAATTGTATCCCACAATATTAACTAATTTCTTCACCACCATAACCGATGAACACACACTGTTTGGATTTACTATCAAGCTTTGACCTCTCATATCTAGGACTGTGAACAAAACATCTTCATCCAAACACTCTCAAATAACGATAAGATACACCTTCCCTTTCCACACTCTATTTGGAACATTACTATCATGTGGAATAGATGGAGAAAAATTGATCAAATCCTCTGCAGTTTTCAATGATCCCCTCTAAAAAGATTTAGATAATTTTGTAGGAGAGAGCATACATTCAATTATGTCATTAATCATATGATTCATTCTATCTACAACACCATTATGTTGAGGTTTCTTTGGAACTGTTTTCTCAAGTCTGATTCCATCTTCTCTACCATAATCTTCAAACGAACATCTGTATTCATCGTCGTTATTTGATCAAACATGTTTCCATTTCCTTCCATTTTCTCTTTCAACACTTGCATTAAAATGCTTGAAGCCTCTAAGTACCTAGTATTTATATTTCAAAGGAAAGGTCCACGTTTTTCTATAGTGGTTGCAATAAAAGTAAAAAAAAAATGATGCACCACATTAACTATCCATCATGCAAGCATTAGTATGAACTAAATCAATAATATTTTTGCTCCTATGAGAACCAATATTAATAAAAGAAACTTTATGTTGTTTTCCAGCAAAACAATGAGTGAAAGTTTTTAGAGACATACCTTTCACTAGAAGGAAACTTTTCTTCACAAATATATTGAGTCCTTTGTCACTCAAGTGACCAATGCGCAAATGCCATAAATTAGAATAGGTATCATCAATTGAATTCACTTATTCCTTGCATAGCTTCGCAGACAACTTATAGAGAAAGGCATAACTTTACTCATTTACAAAACTTAGAGACCCTTTAGTGATTTTATGTATACCACCACCACTATCAAAGTAAGTCTGATAACCCTCAATATCCAAGGCTTTTAAGGAAATCAAATTTCGAGTATCAGGAACATATCTAACATTTTTCAATTGAAGCTTGCAACCAATCTCAGTTTCAATCCAAACATCTCTAATACCGATAATTTTATATACTCCTTCATCTCAAATTTTTATCATGCCAAAATCGCCAACACTATAAGATGAGAAAAAATCACGCATAGGAGTAACATGATATCACACACCTGAATCAATAATCCAAGTTGAATCTTGACATGCAAGGTTTATGAAATTATCACCATAAACAATGTAGACATTACTAACAATTGCAACTGTTGTTGTATCTTTATCATTTGTCTTCTCTTTTTCTTCATCTCATTTCCTTGATTGATTTCTCTTAAGCAATCTGCAATTTATTTTCATGTGACATGCTTTTCCACAACTATAACATATCACTTCTTTTGTATTCCTACACTTGTTACAACTTTCAATGTTGTCACGCTTATGGAAGTGTCTAGATTGACTTCTCCCTCGTTACTCTATAACTAGTGCTTCTTACTTTGAGGAAGAATCATTCAGACAACGCTCTTTTCTCCGAGCTTCTTCATTCTATATGCTTTCTTTAATTATTGATATTTTAACTTTCCAACTTGGAGCTGAATTGGTCAATGTCATAACAAGGATTTCCTAGTTATCAGGCAAAGAACTCAACAATAAAAATGCTTGCAACTAATCATCTAATTTGATATCGACCATTGTCAAATAACTAACTATATTCTGAAAGAAAAAAAAAACTCATATACTCTGCCAT
This sequence comes from Cicer judaicum, assembly GCA_037974835.1. Classification (NCBI taxonomy): domain Eukaryota; kingdom Viridiplantae; phylum Streptophyta; class Magnoliopsida; order Fabales; family Fabaceae; genus Cicer; species Cicer judaicum. The sequence continues at coordinate 3,204,152 of JBBPBS010001075.1, read as the reverse complement.
TGAGGTAGAAACTAACACACACAAAAAGACAAAAAGCTCGCTCTAAATTAATTGGACCTACCAAATGCACACACCGAACCCATGCGATAACTTGACAAGTATTTGAATAAAAGAAAATTACACTTTATTAATACTAGATGTGAATTTAACACATTACATTTGGGAAACATTGTGAGGGAAATTTCCAAAATATATCTCGAATTCTCAAATATCTATATTAATCTAGTAAAATTAAATAATTTAATGTATTATGTAGTTAAGTGGTTGCAATACTAGAGTTGACTGTATCTGTTGGCCATCAAACCAATGCATCAATCAAGTTTACATGAGTCAAATTTTTATCAAAAATATTTATGAGTCATTTATTCTTTTCTACAATGCACAAGAGAAATGAAAGAACCTTATTTTGTAAACTATCATTGATCAATAGACTTGTTGTGTGTAACACCCTAATTTTTAACTATGCGGGTGCATTTTTTTTTTTTTTCAAAAACAATTTAATAAAATACCATGTCGTTACATAATACGACAAAAGTCATCAAGTCCCTATACAACAAAACTAATCTGATCATTCTCTAGCAACTACAATAACAAGGGTGACCTCCACACACTCCACATCTTCCCATGCTCCATTCATCTCAAGCACCAAATCCTAAGGGTACTGGATAATCAATCTTCTTGCGAGTGAGTTCCACGAGGTATACTGCTTCAGCTCTCCTATTTGTCCTCACTACCCTCCCTGTGTAAGTATCCATGCTTGAGATGGAGTCGTATACCGAAGCAGTCGGTGAGTCTCGGTCAGAGAAGTCTAATGACATTTTTGTCGTCAAGGTAACATGGAACCACCTCATGGCCCATCACGATCACCACTTAACTTCGTGGCCCATCACGGTCACCACTTAACACCGTCAAGGTAACATGGAACCACCTGAAAACATTTTTTTCCTCGATAAAATTCATAACGCACATATTATCAATTATGAATACATAATCATATCAAATTCAATTTCCACAAATCCACTCCTCCATCACACATAAATCACCTCAACTTAATCTCCAAAATCCCATACATAATCACACCTTAATCACATCAAATTTAATCATAAATTCATAAAAGGTAACAAACCGTATTTTCACTCAAAATGTATATATATTCATATCGAAATTAATTATCACGCAATCACACATTAATCATCCATCAATCACACATATAGAGTCCGTATATGCAAACTAAAAATTTGAAAGGAGCCCTTACCTTTGTTATCGCTTCCTAAACTGTTTTCGCTCTTGTGATCAAATACGGCGAAAATTCTCACTCGCATCGACACCTCAAAAGCTAGCTCACAAGCACTGTAATGTAGTAAGGAGCAAATTTCCATTCTGAAACTTCTCGAATAGAAGCTTAGATCTAGTAGATAAATGAGGGTTTGTGTTGTGTTTTTTTTTTTTTGTTTTTTTTTTAAAACACCA
>JBBPBS010001075.1:3158984-3202472 GCA_037974835.1 Cicer judaicum | reverse complement strand
TCTCGTATGTGTGTATATATATATATATATATATATATATATAATCAAAACAAATCCAACAAATATCTAAGAACTCTTACACAAATCACCACACTCACATCTCAATCTAATTTAATAAAAACATCTATTCTTGTCGCAATTTAATTGACAAATAAATTTTTTCAGCCCGATATTTGCCCGATATTAAATTCTTCGTAACATAATTAAATTATTCTCCATTAAATAATTTTAATCAGGTCTCAATATATATATATATATATATATATATTAAACATATTACAAACTCTAAAAATAATGTTTTTGGTACTTAATTCACAAAATAAAATAAAATTGAGTTAAATGTTTAAGCAATTTAACACAAAATATCTTAAAATTGTATAAATTAGAATTTAAAAATTAATGGTCTTACAATGTGAATATACAATTTACTTCAAGGATTCCAAAGTATTATGAAGGGGATTCGTCGGTTAACCTGTTTGTATCCAATATATATAGATTGGTAGGGGCGAATCAAACCTAAAGCTTAGTGTGATACACATGTTTTAGAATTTATTTTTTCAACCTTCATCATTATCAATTTCATCTTCTTTTTATTCAAGACGTGCAACAAACCTAAAAAAAATTGAGCAATATTTAGGTTTGAGGATGATTTATTTGTGAAAAATATTTGCGTATTTGAAGGAGATGAATGTTCACATAATTGTGAATACAATGAAAGATATATAAATACTTTAAATAAATGTATAATATAATGATGTTCTAAAAAGTTAATTTTATGTATGTTCACTGTTATTTAAATTACGCTAGAAATTGTGAGCAATACGCATGTTTGATTATGTTAAAATATTTAAGTAATGCACGTCATTTGTAAATGTTTTGCTAAACGATTGACATAATAACATTGTCATTTTATAGGAATTAAAATCATAAGAGATGGTGTAAATATTAGTTTATCCCAATCTAACTATATTGTGAAAGTGCTAAAGAAGTTTGATCATTTTGATTGTAAATTATTTATACCACATTTTCAAAATGTTAGTTTACAATCATATAAATGATGTCATGTGGCACAACTAGATTATTGAGAGGTAATAGGATGCTTTATGTAATTCATGACTTGTACAAACTGATATGGTATATGGTGTGGGAAGATTAAGTCAGTATACAAGTAATCCAAGTACAAAACATTGACATGTTATTAATAGACTATTAAAACATTTGAAAGGAACAGTTAACTATAGTTTAATTTATAGTGTATATCCTTCATTTTTTGAAGGATATATATATACATTATGTTGAGGATCGTGCTTCCTTAAGTGGATGGATTTTCAACCTTTGTGGATGTGCAATTTCTTGGGGTTTAAATAAACAAACTTGCATTGCCGACACCACCATGGCTGTAGAATTTATTATTCAAGGTACATGTAGTAAAAAGGCTGAATGACTAAAAAATTTGTTCTACGACATACCAATTTGGACAAATCCAATGGCACCAGTATCTAAATATTGTGATAGTCAATACAAACTATCAAAAGCATATAGCCAAGTTTATAATAGAAAATATATACATATTGGTTTATGACATAACCATGTTAGATTTAATGGAATGATATCTATAGTGTTTGTAAGAACTTAAAATAATCTTGCATATCATTTGACAAAAGGTCTGACAAAGGACATGATGTTAAAGACATCATTAGCGATATTATACAAGCTCATATCTAACTAATCATCAATGGTGGAAATGATCAACTCACACTTGAGTAACATCAAGTCTTGAGTTCAATGATGAATGTCTATTATTATAGTGATTGAAGTACTTGATAATAGATACATCCAAATAGTTAAAGTACTTGGACGATAAAATTAAAGTGGTAGGATGATGTCTCTTTTTAATGAGCATATAACATATATTTGCTGGAAGGTATATTTATTGATGTATTTTTGATATAGTCCACCTATAAGAGAATGAAGTAGGCCGCTTCATAGAGTTTAAGGGCTTGACTCTTAAGTTATTATGAAAAGGATGTGAGACACAAAGCCTTATCAAATGTGTCAGATTTATATTTTGATCAATGGTACCGACATTTCATGTGTTCGTTATACAAACTTGTTCCAATAAATACTTGGTTCAAAGTCTTTCTAACAATCTACTTATGGATGAGTGAAAACATAATTTTCTAAGTAATTCTTCAAATTGTAAAATACCTTTATCTGAAATCATGAAATTTCCAGAATAATGGATTTCGATATATTTTTAAAATGGTTGGGGATTGTGAGGGGAATTTTCAAAATATATTTGGAATTATCTAATATATATACTAATGTAGAAAAATTAAATAACTTAATGCATAACTTGGTCAACTGGTTGCAATTCTTGTATTGAATGCATCTGTTAACCATCAAACAAATGCATCTGTTAAGTTAGCAAATGTTAAAAACACTTCCAAGAGTCATTTTTTTTCACCAATTGGTATGAGTTTCTCTATAAATAAAGAACTTTAGAGTCATAAATGACAAAACGATTTCATGTTTACATGACTTCAATTTCTATCAAAAATATCTTTGACTCATTTCTTCTTTTCTCTAGTGCATGAGAGTAAATGAATGAACCTTATTCTGTAAACTATCATTGATCGATAGACTTGATGTGAATGTACAATTCACTTCAAGTATTCTAAAGTATCATGAATAGGATTCGTCGATTAACTCATTTGCATCAAATATACATAGATTTTTGGGGTGAATGAAACCTAAACTTAGTGTGATTCAAACGCTTTGGAATTTATTTGTACAACCTGCATCATCATCATCATCAATTTCATCTTCTTATTATTCAAGATGTGTAGTATATTGATCCGTTGTCGCACACGAGTCAAATACAATTGATAAAATGTAAATAGAGGTAATAACTTGAATCGTTTCGCAAGGACTTCTGATATAATAATAATAATAATAACCGAATTGAAAACTGAAATTAAAAAGGGGTTTTTTAGATTTTTGATTTAACAGATGAGCAAAACGATTGATCCACTTATTCGAGTTTCAGACCTATCACATATTATATCAATGAGTTTAATTTCTAATTTGTGATTCTATTCTTATTTGATTATAGAATTGATCAAACAAGTGTAATCAATCCTATATGAATTCAATTTAAGCAATCAAAGTATCAATATAATCAAATAAACAAGAATAAAATTATGAATCGAAATTGACAGTGTAACATGAATCTTAAGGTGTTGATGAAACTCTGAACTCGTGGGTTAATCTTATAAAATTAGCCTTCTATGAAATTAAAATAAAATTGTTTATTTCTTGTAGAAATTTGAATCCTAATTTTCCTATCCCTAGAAAAAAAACAAAATTGCCAGTATATAGTACTTGATATTGGGCTTGGGTTTAGGGTTTAAAAACAAGTGACCCACTAATTAAAATTATTACAAAACTCCAGATTACGAAGTTTGCAATTTAGGCCCAGTAAAGTTCGAAATTGGTCTTTTCTTCCAATACAAAATTGTAGATCAGAGTTTTATCTTTTCAACGCCTGCTCATATGCGCCAATCCAATATCCAGAGCTCAAGTTATGACCTACAAATTGAGAAAGACTCAAAATAAAAATAATAAAATTAAAATGCAAATAATAAAGAATATAGCATGTATGATATTCAAAAAACCATTTTAGTCAATAGTGCAATCAAGATATGGATAATGATAGCAAAAACAATATGACATAATTATATACAAACATATGCAAGAATTTAACACACTTAAAAATCTTTCAATGAATATATTCGTATCTTTTGTTTTTTTTAAATGAGTTGACTTCAGTTTTAAGAAAAGAATATTTTTTAAAAACTCCCCTTGAATATTATGAAATTAAAATCCTTTAATAATTCAACGTTCCATAAAACAAGTAAGATACCTCTTTGCTCTTTATCCTCTTTCCTATGTGGCAATATTTTGATTTGAACATGATCATACGTGTTATAAATAGATCTATTTTTTTATTTTTTAAAACTAGAGAGAATGAACGGATACATGAAAGCGAAATAAGATGAATCTGATATCATGTCAAATAAAATTTATCTCTTTACTAATTATTCTTATGCTAATAATGTTTGCATTTTTCAAAGAATATTTTTCTTAAATGGATAAAAAATCTGCCTAGAGATTTGCTCACATTAAAAAAAATTGTTTTGTTACACATTTTTGCAACCACACAAATTAACAATAAGGCATATGCTCAAGGTTACATTCATTTGTAAGTGTGTATCACATTTTTTATTGGTGTTATTTCTATCTATCATGCTTAAAATATATTTTAACATTTGAGATCAATTTTCACAAAAGAAATAAGCAACAAATAAGTCTCATTTGCAAATACATATATTAATAGGCCTCAAAATGCTCAAATATCAATTTTTGACTTCATGCCATAGTCTTTTTGGATTAGTTTTGATTTTAAAGCAACAAGAGACACAAATTATTTTTATGAAGACCAAAATTTATTCTCTTGTTGAAATCTTTCAAAAATAAATTTTAAACAAGGATATATATTTAAAATATGTTGAAGAAGAATAGAAATTAGATACGTTCGTGTACAAGTAATGATAGAGAGTGATGTAATCAATTTAAACTTTAAAGTCACACTTGCATAAAAAATAGTATGCATTCTTAATTTAAAGTGCACCCAATCAATCACATAGTATCAATAAAAAAATATTCATTATTGTCATGATTCAAATATCATAAGAATTGAGATTAAGTGTACCTCATTTAGTGATCTTGTTCAATGACGAGTTCTTTAATTGTTATTAGGTCTTCCAAGTTCATCAATATGTAGATGCAAATTAATTAAATCAGACATGACAGCAACCTCACCATAGTCAAGCACTTGTTGCACATAATTTGTTTTTTGTCATATCCTCCACAATAGACACAATACTTGGATGATTGTTCAGAGGCATGTCGACCATTGTAGTTATACCTCCAGCAACATTTTTGGTATCAATAATAAATGTCTCTCAATTAGTTCTTTCAATAATTTGATCATGAAGAGATGTTTTGGAGGAAAGGTAAGTAGTGAGGTTAGTATAGGAGGGCCAAAAGCAAATGGTTCCAACTCATTTTAGAACTTGTTGATGTTCTTCAACCATATCATCGTGATAAAAAGCATTAGTTTTGATTGGATGAAGCATATTAACTGTCAAAAATATTATGCTCTTGTGAAGAACGTTCTGCTCTTGTGGACAATGTTTTAATTTTGTGGAGAATGTTCTGGTATGTATGTACCTTTTTGCTTAATTTGATTTTTTCTCTTATATCCTTTTTTGTTTTGTTTTTCCACTCCATGATCGGACTTTGGAGATGATATTTGAACATTATCAACTTTGTGATTTATCCAAAATTAATATTGTAATTATTTTTCTTCAGTATCGTATCTTTCGTCATAAAAATCAACATATTCATCAAACATAATATGCATAATTCCATATATAGTTTGGGCTTTGAGATTTTATATTCAATAATATTTATAGAATATAGAGTATTCATAAAATATACTTTGATGGCATTTAAAAAAAAAATCGCCATACTTTCTTTATCATGCAAAAGATAGTAATGACATTCAAAAAATGTTAAAATATGGTATGTTTTGCTCTATATTTTTTCAAAAATTCATATGAAGGTATGTTAAAGATATTTTCTAATAGACCCAAGATTAAAAATATGGAAACTAAATTTTATGTCTTCTCCCCAAAATTACTTTTCAAACCTAGGATGAGTGTGAAATGGAGATTATTTATCAATCTCGTTTTCCTAGGAAACAATATGTTGTGACTATTCAGATTGTTATTCCTCCTCGTCATTTCTTATTTTTGTGAGAGAAAAAGTAAGAACGTCATCTATGACACTGTACCTATGTTTTAGTCATATGTTATTAACTAAATTGAAAATAAAAGGAATAGTGAAAAATTTAAAAGAGTAGACCAACTAAGTGAATCATAATTCAGAAAAGCAACACAATTTGAATTCTTATTAGCAATCTTAAACACCATATGGGACACTTTTAAATTAATCAACTATTTTTTTAGCCATAGATAGTTTTCTAAGACCTATCTTGTACTCCAAAATTGGAGACCTTTGATGCACTTAATTGTCCCAATCATCTAGATGAATTCATGTGCAAGTGTATAAGCATATATTGAAGATTACTCCACATGTTGATTTCACATCTAATAAGAGGGATGGTACAAAAAAAATAATTTATAAGCTTCAACAATCCTTGATTGATTAGCTGGTTCCACTCAAATTATGGATTAAACGAGTGACCATTTAGACATAAACAACTAGCCATTTCTTCTAATTAATGTTTTTTAAAACAACTTTATATTGTTAAAAAGTTCTTTGACAAACAAATCATGTGAAATGTCATTTTCATCAAAGAATGATTTGAATAATGATGTTTCAAATTTTCCTTGATCATTTCTTATAGATATGACAATTCTTTTTAAAACTCTTAAAAACATGATTTGGTTGGAGATGATGTGGTAGTAGATATGATTTCCAAAGCTGATTTTTCAACTTCTTCATGATGAAGAAATGAAGAATGATCTGAAGCTATTTGTTAAAACAGACTCGAGCGGAGAACATTCTTCGTTATAACCAGAATTATCTGTTTTCAGTTTTTAACGATTTTGAGTTGAAAATTCATCTGAATATAAAACATAAGGATTTTTCTGTAAACTAAAACATAAGGATGTTTATTTTACATCAGTTATGTGGAGTTTTAAAAAATAACTTTAAAATCAATTTTACAAAGTTATCTTTAACATATCAAACATCTTTACTCTATACAAATTTATTTCAACTAATGATATATGTACCTTTGATTTTTTTAATGTATCAAAAGGGTATAGACCTTCCCAAAAATTGTAATCAAAGGAGGCACCATACTTTCCATTCATGTGTATTAAGCATGTCTTGTTCATGTATCAATGTTCTTTCTTGATTGTTGGATGATGTTCCTGCATCACAAGTTAATAATAATTTTGGTACCCATATTTGTTTGGGTACTTGATGTTTAGTGTATCTTCTTCTAGAAGATTTTTTTCTTATGATAACAGTTTAGTTCAGCATGACCAATCTTTGAGCAATAAGAACACTTCTTTTTTGTTCTTGGAGAATGTTTTGGTATAAGACAAAAACGTTCTTCGTTTTTTGGAAATTGTTTTGCTTTGAATTTTTTATCCCTTTTTGTGTAAAAACATATGGAATCAAGATGTCCAAATTTGTTATAGTAAGAACATTTTTATTACCTTTCTTATCCTTCTTTTTTGACACAAACATTTTCATAAAGTTTTTCTTTTTGAGAAGTTTTGAATCGTAAATCATTTTTGTCAAATAACTCTTCTTCATTTATCATCTTATTTTGAAAAGTTTCAGTGGTATTTACCAAGTTGGTTAACTCATTTTTCAATTAATGAATTTTAATTTTTAAAGAGGTATTTTTTTTCTTTGTTTCAGAATATTCTGGAAGATGATTTTGTATGGGTATCTCATTGAGAATCTTTTGTTGCTCAAACCTTTTTAAATCATAATATTTCAGGCTTTGAATGACCTTTATGAGTTCATCATTCATAGCTCGGGATTTCTCTATTTCTTCTTTTTCTTTATGGAGTTAATCTTTTAATAAACCACATTTTTTAACAAAAAGTTTAAATCACATAAAAAATTATCAAATTCTTTTTCCATTTGTTCACATAAAGGACAATGTTTAGAGATGGTTACCTCATTATTTTCTAAGTTTTCCATTTAGCACGTGTTGACTTCTGACATTACTTTTTCTTCCTAAATATTTCCCTCTAACACTTGATAGGTACTCACCTTTAGAGGCAATGCTCTGATGCCAATTGGAGTAGCAATGTCAATCCCAAGAAAGAGGGATTTGAATTATGATGTCACCTTTTTTAAATTTCCTGTTAAAACTTAAAGAATTTAACTCAAGATTAATCTTGGTTATTAAAATAGAAAATGGAGAATGTTCTTGGTTAGTGAAAAATACACAATTTAGCTTCTCACACAGAGATACATTCTGGTTCATCCAACCCAGGTTACGTCCAGTACTCACAACCGTGAGGTTTTTCACTAAGTGTTTAAAACGAATAATATTCTTGATTTTTACACCACCAGTTCAAATCAACCATGATCTGTTATAATCTTCACCTTTCAACTTAGAAAGAATGTTTACAATCACCTTTTAGCCTTGAAAGGATTTTTACAAACACACTCAATCTAACATAAAAGATAGAATTGAGTTACAAATGATGTGTATGATAAAGTTATTTGAGATTTTGAAACTTCTCAACACTTATTTGAGATAAATGACAGACAAACTTAGTAAATAATGATCCAAAGATATAGTGAAGAGAGCTGGAGTTTGCTTAAAGCGTTTTTTACTTATTACTTGAACAAGTGTTGGTAGATTTGTAAATTGAACTTTTGCTTTTATTTTCCAGTTGATTTTCAATTTATAGATGATAAAAGGCTTTGAATATTCGGTTTAAAATGAATATATCTGTTGGAAACATTTCTCAAGTGTTAGATATATTTTAAAGCAACTAACATGTGTTTATATTTTTTTCCAGAATGTGCTTGACAAGACGAAGAATGTTCTTGCTTTTAGGCTTGATGGGAAACATGAATGAGTGAGTGAGTGAGTGAGTGAGATATCAAATGACAGTTTTGATATTGTTTTCATGTCAAAATTGTTGAGACAAAATCTCAATTTAATATTTTGATGAAAACAAACAAAAAGTTAATTAAGAATTCTAATTATGATTCTAAGTGTTTTGGTTTTTAACATGTGCATTTGAGTGTGTTAAAACAAGATAAGTATCAAAAATCACAAATCAGATCAAATGAAAACAACTATGAAGATTGATTCTTTAAAAGACAAAAGATTGATCTTTTAAAGACAAAGATCAATCTGTATTTTCTGCACATAATTGATCAATCCTGGAAGCCACATACTCTCATAAAAGATCAGCAAAAGATCAATGGAAATCACACTCATTCCAGAATTTGAAGAATCAAGTTATGCTTCAAACAAAAGGCATAATACAAAGAACATTCTTCATATAAAGCAAGTGCAAGTACAAGGCTACAAGTAGTGAAGTACACTACTGATTTGAACCATCCTAAAGCCTGCACACATAACTGAAAAGGACATAATCAAGGCTGACATACTGACAAGGATCATAGGGAACAAGTTGTTTCATCACAAACCAAAAGATCAATCATGGATCGATCTTTTGATACAGCAGATCAATCTTAAGCTATGTCTGATTTCTTCAACAGCTCTTTCATGACAGCTGGTCCTTTTCCAACGGCCTTATTAGCTGTCATAAGCTCTCTGGAACTCTATAAATGCAGCTGCAAACTGAAGGACAAAAGACAACAATCAACACCAAGCAAAAGATCAATCTTTTCAATCATATTCAAGTGCCTCAATCCCTTTTCTTATAGCTTGTTGTTTTGTTTTATTTTCTGTGTTGTAATCATTCACAATAGAGGTTCATCCATATAATATATTTCTAAAACAAGTGTTGAGTAAATATCAAATTCTAAATAGCCTCAAAATCACCACTTTGTAACTCAAGGTTGTTTTGTCAAATCTTGAGTAAGTTGCAAAATCCTTTCACGTTTGAAAGACAGCTTGGTAAAGTCTTTACAAACAGTAAGGTAGAAATCCTTTCTAGGTAGAAGGGTAGGAATTGTGTAAAGATCAAGATTGATCCATGAAAACCAAGAACGATCTTGGTTTGAACACTTAGTGAAAAATCTCACGGTTGTAAGGACTGGACGTAACCCGGATTGGGTGAACCAGGATATATCCTTATGTGATCTCTCTATCTCTATCTCTGTTTATCTTATGCTTTACAATCAGTTTTCATTTTGGTAAAATTGATATTGCTTCTTTTTAAACTAAAGATTGATCTACTACAAAGTTAAGATTGATCTTATGAGTAAAGATTGATCTTCATCACTACAAAGATCAATCTTAACCTGAGATCTAAATTTTTTAAAACAAAATTTTCTTAAAAGAGACAATTATAATTCAAACCCCCTTCCTTATAATTGATATTTCTACTTCAAAAATTATGTAGAGCTTTCTGCAAAATATTATAAGTACAATGTACTTGTGTCTTTACTCATAACTTAACAATTTGGAGAACAATCTTTATGTTGTTATCTTCATATGGGCATTCAGCTCGAGTTCTGGATTTCACCATTGATTTGAGCAGTTTTGATACTCTTTAATATGTGGTTTAGACGGTGGAAAATTATCTATTTTAATTTTTCCTTTTAAAGGAGAATAACCATAATGTTCTTTTGTAAAACAAGAACATTCTTCGTTTTCTGTTTTGTATGAGTGTTGGATTTTGACAGTTATTGTGTGTCAGTCTTTTGTCTCTGAATTATGATGTGTTTTCTAGAAAAAGATGCAGCAGCGTTGTCCTTGTTGTCCTGGTTGTCCTTGCTCATAGCTCATCAATTTGGAGATTGATCTTGATGTTTTGTTTTGCCTTTGTTGATCCTCTTTAATCGAATCAATCTAAAACAATCTTGTGTAGACTATTAAATTCCTCTGTAATGAATATTGGTGATTTGTAGTGTACATAGATGTACATTCATAGCCTAGATCGATCTAAAATTACAACAGATTTTTCTGTTTGTAAACCTAAACATTCTTGGATTAAAGCTGTGAAAATGGAGAACGTTCTTCATTTTTTGTTTTGAGTGATTTGTTGTTTTTGTTTTGATATGAATTGTTTGTATACCAATTGTTCTACAGGTGTACCACTTATGTATTTTCTCTTTTGTTCATATCGTACTTTGATTTCAAGTCATTACTCTTGATGATCAAAACTTGTAACTTCATACATTGCTTATGTCATTGTGAATTTGTTGAATGAATCTATCCAAGGTTTCCTTGCTTGTTCCATTCTGATTATTCTGATAGTTACTTGCAATTTGTCATGCATCTTAATGAGTTATTGTAGTTTGAATAAATCTTGATTTCCTGAAGACTTTGTTCTTCGTAAACCATTATGTTATTGAGTTTTCTATTTAATTACCAGAACCTTCTTCGTTTTTGTTTTATCAAATTTGGTATTGCTTCTTTCAATTGATCTTGCTTGTTTTATTATGCAATTCTTTTTCATTAAATAAAACTCAAGTGCAATCATTAGTAGATCATCATTTATAAAACTTAATCATTTATTTCATAAAATATTATCATTAAAATATACATCTAAAAGGTTTTTGTCTCAACAAATGCTTGGATGAATATGATGAAACTTTCAGCTGGTAAATGGACAAAGTGTGCATACAAAACTAACACACTATGTGACCTATAAGTCAATAATATGCGTGAAGCATTAAAAAAAAAAACATATTGGAGCACCGTGAAAAACCTATCATCACATTACTCGAAGGGTTGAAAAATTATATTTCAAAAAAGATTGTTTCGCAAAGGGAGCTGATGCAAAGGTATAAATGTAAATTATGTCCAAAGATCCAACAATTGCTGAAAAAAGGCCAAGAGGGCAACAAATGGGTGATCTCCACATTGGGTTGGTGTTGTATAACATGACTTATTTCATGTAGAGAATGGGAATGCAAAATATGATGCTAGTTTACACAAAAGGACTTGTACTTTGTAGAAAATGATATTTGACTAGTAGGTGTTGCCATAATATTATATGCATGTATTATAACTATGAAGTTCCAGAAGATTATGTCGCATCATGTTACATGGATATTTAATTTCACTTGTTAAGTTATCAATTTAAATCAAATTTTAAATTTAGATTTACGATTATTAAGTTCTTTAATTTAATTTCAATATTGCATATAGTAAAACAACACTTATGACAACAGCCTTCAAATGGTCCAAAGCTTTGGTCCATTATAGATAGTGAGTCAATAAATCCACCACTATGAGAAGAGCACTGGGTAGAGCTAAAAAACAAAGAAATAAGAGTAGTGATGAGCCCAATAATTGTAACATACTTCCAAGACACCTTGCAACTCTGAAATGCAAAAAATATGGAAAGTTTGGTCACAATTTGAGGACATGCAAGGATAAAACATTTGTTGATAGAGTAATACTTAAAGGTGGAAACAAGATAACTTATATATGATATAACTGTATGATTTTTGTTGTTGATCAAAACATGTAACTATATGTCATAACTATGTACTTTATGTTATTTATTACCTATTTATGCATCAACAAATGTCACAAGCTAACGAGAGTTCAGAGACACCTCAACATCAAAGATTACAAGCACCAATTGTGTTATCTAAAATATCAACTATCACAAGCACTCCAATCTCAAAGATCACAATGATGTAGCTAAATATCACTAGAAGGGGGGTGAATAGGGATTTTGCTGTTTTAAAAAATTTCTAAGTGTTTTAGAAAACTATCCTCTCGCTGAGATGACTAGCTCGAGGATGAGATTCTTCAAATCGTTAGATCTAAGTTGAGAAAAAGAGTAGGAGTAGAGTAAGAGAGACACACACACAATTTTATACTGGTTCATCCAAAGATGGCTACGTCCAGTCCTCACACTCTTGTGAGATTTCACTAACTTTCAAACAGATCGATCCTCAACCCGAGGATGATTACAAACCGTGTATTCTTTAGCTTCACCAAGCTTACAATCAATTTCTGAATATTTCCAAGTGTAACTCACAAGGAAATTACAAAGTGATTTGAGAGTGATTGATACTTAATACTTTCTCACAAGATTTACAAAGATATAGTGTAGGATCAAAGAAAGTAAGAAGTGATGGTGTTTTGCTCTTGATTAGCTTTAAGATGCTTGATCTTTTTATGCAAGTGTGTTGTGTGTTGATGAAGATCAGCTTGCTGTAATTTATAGAGGTCTTGTGATGTTCATTTCATAAGTCAAGCCTTTTATGACCGTTGGAAAATCCATTTGAGAAATGCCAAGGTTATTCTTCATATTTACGAAAATGTCATTCAGTTCATTTGATGTATGCCTTCCATGTTCTAGTACGAGGTAGCTGTTTTCTTGGCACTTGAGAACACGTGATGTCATATTCTCTTCCCTTTCTTTAAGGTTTGAATATTGTGTGTAGTCATTTTCCTTCTCTTTCTTTAATGCCTTGATAAAGCTTCACATGTGAGCTTTTTCTCTTTCCTCCATTTAATGCCTTTAAAGAACATGTGATGTCCTTTTCATTCCTTTCTTCAAGACCATGTGAAGGCTTCACGTGAATGCTTCTTTCCTTGCCTTAAGATATGTGATCCATTTATTTAGGACATGGTTCTTGTTACCTTTTTGAATATTTGAATTTATAATCCTTTTGTATCACATAAAGGTACATGTAGCCTTTTGCCTAAGAAGCCTAAGATATGATGTGTTGCTTTCATAAAGTGTTGGGATGCATTTCAAAATGTTGACTATAGGCACATGCTACTATCATCATTCCTCGTACCTTTCTTTTGCAATCTTGCCACTTTTCTTCGCAAGACTTTCTTTGATTATTTTTAATAGTATTTTGCCTTTATTGAATGAATCAAACAATTCATTCTTTAATACTATTCTGTCCTTGTTGAATGAGTTCAAATAATTCATTTTATAATACTATTGTGCCTTTGTTTAATGAATTCAAAACCGCAAGGATACAAAACTGCAATTTCCTCAGCTTGTGAGGCCATCCTCGGCCTTTCCATACTTAGCATTTAACTCAAAATTTTCTTCTTTTTCCTTGATGAATGATAACCTATTTTCTTATATGAATACACTCAAAAGCACATATTAGTCATTAAACATAATCATAATCTTTTAATTAATTTTGTTATCATAAAACTAATTGAGAGAGATTTTTTCTCAACACACAAGCACTCCAATCTCAAAGATCACAAGCACTGATTCAAGATGGTTACATAATTAGTCTTAGATAGTAAAGCATAGATGTTGTGTCTTATTTTGTAAATGGCAATGTTATGTCTTTTTTTTTTTAACTTTTAGTATTATGACATTTAGTTATAATTGAGATAACATTATGAAATTATGATGCGTATAATTATTTGGCATTTCATATCTTTCTGAATTTTTTTTTCACTTTTTTCTATTTTGTTCCTGGTTTGCTTGGTTTTTACTGATTTTTTCTTTTGATTTTCTTGATCTTTTTATTGGTATTTTTGCATGTTTTTTCCATTATTTAGTTCTGTTTGTCTTAAATTCTGACATTTTTTTGGGTATTTTTTTAATTTTCTACTGGTTTTACCAGTTTTTACTTTTTTTTTCTGATTTTTTAATTAGTGTTTTACAAGTAAATTTTACTCGTTTATAAAACTTTTTTATTTTTGTTTTTCTGCATTTTTTTTTTGGCATTTTTGGAGTTTTTTTGTCCTGATTTTTCATTTATTCTTTATGGGTCTCTCTTGTTTTTCTATTTATATTTTTATAGTTTTTACAAGTAATTATTTGGTACTTTACTGATTTTTTTCTTCATATTTTTAACAGTTTAAATATTTAAATATTTTTATTTTATAAAAATAATTTATATATTTAAATATAATCTAACATGACAATAATTTATTATATTAATAAATGTAACCTCATATTAAAGTGAATCAGATAAGTATAACTGAAAAATGATGAGTTTAATTTAAAAATTTATAAAATTAAAGACTAAAATTATTGATTTAAAAATGGAGGGACCAAAATCTAAAAGTTATTTAAATAGTAGAAATAAAACTACAATTAAGTCTTTACTATTTTATTGTCTATAAATTTAAAATTATTTGCGTGTTGTCAAATGATATTTACAAAAATGGCCCATGACTAGGAAATAGAGATCAAATTTTGGGTACCATATGGGACGCCAAAAATATTGGAGGTTACAAAATTGAGAATAGATGGAAAAAGTGATAGAATTTGAATGTGCAAAAGAAGGTGGTTGGTTGATTCCATTAATCATCCTTCACTTGTAAAATCGGTGAGTCTATAAGCCATGGGGGCTCAAAAGACAGCACTTCGAGCCAAGAAGCTATTAATGTTGATTGCTTGGGAAAATTGAGGAATCCTGTTACGTGTTTTGATTGTATGGCCCTTTATGCCACAAAATTGGCCACAAGAGGCTAGAGAGGTCACACATTTATTTTCTCTAGCTTTTTGCCAAGCTATCATCCATTAAATTATTGTCTCACTTGTGACAACGAAGTGAGATGAATAAAAATAAAAATAAAAATGAAGAATATTGTTTTGAAAAATAGAACAAATGTATATAGTAGTCTCATTTATTTAAAGCCTAAAGAGATGCTAGTACATTTTTCCTTTCATAGAAACAAATTTTGGAAGGTCACTCCTAATATTCTTTGTTAAAGACAAATCAACATTTTTCAAATCAACTTCCAAAATTATAAAAGAAACCATATCAATCACTTCATATCGCTCAAAGATCAGAGCAATCGGTATCTCTAGTGTCCTATATTTTTTCTGACCTAGAGAAGATAAATAGATGTAAAAGCTCATTTCATAACTCAACATCGTTGGTTAATTTTTTAAAACTTTAATTTCACAGAAGACAAGGAAAAAATTAAAAGACCATAAAAAAACTCTATCTTATACAATAACCTGAAAAACAGAAAATAGAATAAAATAAAATGACATTTTTGCAACTAAAACTGAATATAAAAGTAAAGAAAAGAAAAAATCAGACTCTAAACATGTCCATCCATGTATTTGGGAAAAGAAAAAAAAATCATTACATTTTTTTTTCACACAAAAACTTGCAGCAATGATTTGCTAATCCAAGTTTACCAGAAACATTGCTGATAATGAAGCACAAACTTTTAAGTATCTGGGAACGAAACCTATAAACTAAAGTACCAACAAATCACAACAACCCTGACTATATAACATCTCTCCAAAAGGAGAGACAAAAGAGAGAAAGAGACTCTTAATAAATTCAGACTAGGGAGGAAAATGAATTAAGGACCATGAAAAACCGCATGAAATTGAAACCCACTTTTTCATCAGGCACTAGGACCCCAAAAACAACTGTTCAGCAGTGCATAATGAAGAAATAAACTACTGCTGCTTGCACTCTGGTGGTCTTTCACCCTGCTGACCATCACCGAGCTGCGCTATTCCACCCTTCTGAAAATATAGATACAAAATGGAAACCATGAATACAACGTCCAAATCCATAAAATTTATGTAGGCCACCATTTTTTATATGGGTAACAAATAAATCCACAGGGAAAATAATGGAGTGTGACGAATACAGAGATGTCTACCGTGGATCCCGGAAAATAGCAATTTGCTCAAATTCAGCTAGACAACAGCAATTTAGTGTCGTTATAGCTGTTATTGGACAATATTTTGTACTAAATCATGTCTGCAGATCAAAAACAGTTTATTTGAATTCTGCAATGCTATATTGCTATAGCGCTACTACAGCTGTTATTTGACAACAATGGTCAAATATAGTGATGATTAGCAATACTGCTAGCATTGAGCAAACAAATTTAAAAGTAAAGAATGTCTCTAATATGGTTTCATTTATATCAAGTTAAAATATCTTTACCTTACTTGCTGATGACTGCAGCAACGTTCCAAAGGAAATTAATGACAGAGGAAAGGTGGAAAAAAAGAGTTAATTTGAGTTCAAACTTCAAATAAAAAGAACAAACCAACAATTCAGCACTTCAAATCAAACAAAATCATACCTTCTTTAAAGGCTTAGTCTCTTCCTCCTCTTCATCATCATCTTCGTCCTCATCCTCATCTTCATCATCCTCGTCAACATCATCGTCTTCATCCTCATCTTCATCATCCAGGTCACCAAACTCCTCTCCCTGAGCAGCTTCCCCAGTAAACCATGATACAGCATGGGGGATGATCTTATCTCTTATTGTTGACCTGAAGAATAGATTCAAAATTACAAATAGAAAAAAGTATCATGAGTCAACAGTTATGCTATAACAGCACATGAGAATTGTACAGGTCGGAGTTGAACACAGCTCCGACAAAAGTAAAAGGCAATTAAGCTTACCCAATGTCATAGTCCTGTTCCATCTGATTCTGGAGTTCCTCAGCCTGTTACAAAATAAATTAAATTGTTCAAGCAATAGTAGAAAGTTTCATATTAATATTTAGCCTTGAGTTTATATAGATAGCATGCCATACCAAATCTTCATCAATATCTTCATCATCATCAGGGACTTCTGGTGGATTGAAAAAGTTGAAGAAACTTTCACAGGTTTCAGTTTTGGTAATTGGTTTAGCATTTTTTGCACCCTTCTTGGGCTTTTTCTTCAAAATCTTCTGTGTCAGGCATTTTCCCGGAAGCCACTGAATTTCCGTCCTGCAAAAAAATGCAGCAAGCAAACCTTATTCGTGTTCCAGCCAACCCTTTTGACAATATTATAAGCTATGGAAAACTAATAGCAAAATAGCATCATGCAAAAAGACCAGCTTACCCAATAGCTTTCTCCAATATAGGTTCATCCTCATCAACCATATGATATGTTTTTGTCAAGACAGAGTTTGAAAAGTAAGGATTGGAATCAAAGAAGAACTCAAGCTTGAATCCTTTAGGGTCTTCAATCCTGTTCCACTTAATATCCTTAAGAAACTTGAGAGCACCTTCATCGCGCTCCGAAATCTACTTCATGGAAAAGCAGGGAAAACATAATCACATAAGTAATTTTATGGCTAAAAAACTCAAGTATATAATGGTAAGAAGTTAAGAATTGAACACATTTCAAATTACCTCTTCAGCTAACACATCATTATTTTTCATTGCATTGAGCCAAAATGAAGGCACTCCTTTCTCTACACAAGTCACAAGAAAATTGTGTAAGTAAAAAACTGAAAATAAAAGAGTAAGGTATCAATTCGAGTCACTACCTTTATCTTCTTCAGCTTCGGCTGTAGTTTCACTTGCTACCTCTTCCACTTCAGCAACACCATTCACAATTTCATAACGCTGCATCCATTTATAAATAAGTTCAGTGACCAAGATATTACATCAAATGTTCCCATACAAAACAGATTTAGTAATTATATTAAGCATGATTAAATTGGACAGCAGAATCAGTGAAGTAATGCCTTCCTCATTAAATTGTTTAAATAGCATCATGCCTGATATGCCATTTTATCTATACAATCAATAACAGAATCCTCAGGATACCTTTGTGTACAATGGTTGATACAGTTTTTGGTATTTAGCTTCTAGAGCCGCTCTCTCCTCCAAAAACTTTGCTTCTAATTCGTCATGTTGACCCTGTACATTCATAAAACAATTTCAGAAGCTGACACCATGTGAAAACCTCATCTTTGCAGGGTGGAACAGTACAACCATAGAGAACAAATGCAATTAGCAACACAGAATAAAAACTATTTTACCCACACAAGATATATAGTCAGTGTCAAATTTTCAAAAATTATACAAAAATATATTAACAAAATGAAAAAATGGAATAGTCTTTCCTAGTCCAAACCAAATAGATTTCCAAGCGCATAAAAGTTAAGATCCAAAGACATATGAAGTTCAGAAATCAGTTCTCACTAGTGAATGTTAAATAATGTAACATTCATTAAACATAATGATTTCACAAAGCAAAGGAGAGTCTTGGTGTAAAGGTCAGAAGGGATGACAATGTAACTAGGTTTGATTCATGAAATCAGCCTCTAACAAAAACTACAAAAGACAGACTACGACAAAAACCAACAGTGAATCCAAGCTTTCTCCGATAAATAGTCTTCTTGGAAGGATAATAATAGTAAATAATAACTCAACAAATCATCAAACACGCTTTCAAAATTATAAATATTTAGAAAATATACCTGAATCTCTCGGAGAACTTCAACACGCTTCCTGACAACAGGGGATAGACTCTCTAGAACATCAGAGTGTTGCCCAGCAAGACTCTGTATCTTGCTCTACACACAAATTCGATCGAAAAAGTAAATTTAGAAAACTACATAATAATAGTAAATAATAACTCAACAAATCATCAAACACAAGCCTAAAACAAAACAAACAAAATTGATATTTAAAATTAGGGTTTCAAAGTTAGATAAAAATAAAGCACGAAACAAAAAGAGACATTACAAAACAAAAAACGCAAGGGTTTACTATGATTAAGCAAAAAGAGACAAACAAATTGAGTAAGTAATGAAGAAAGACGCAAACCTTGAGAGCGTTAACTAGGTCAGCACGATCCTCTTCATTGAGAGCTGCTTAGAAAAAAAATAAAAAATTCAATAAAAATAAATTAAATCAAATTCATCAGAGAGAGAATAGAAGTAATGATAAAGAAGGAGAAGATGCGAACCAGAAGTGAGATCTGCCATGTTGAAAGTTTCTTTGTTGTTGTTGGTCATTGAGAAATGAGAAATGGAAGAAACAAAGGTAACAGCAAAAAAGTAGAAGCTAGAGAGAGAAAGAGATTGGGGAGAGAGAGGGTTTTGATTGTAGTATCTGTTGAAAGTGTCAATAATCCTTTGTTGTTCTCTCTCCTTTTAAAAGCCCTTCTCCCTCTCTTCCTTAATGTTTTAATTAAATTTTATTTTCTTTATAAATGAGAATAATAAACTACTATTTTGATCTCTCTCCTCAAAACAATTCTATTTCTATCAATTAGAGTATCCTCAACTCAATATAAATTTATTAAAGGGTGTTTACTGTGCTACTGAAATAACTCATTCTTTTTTCTTCAAAACGGGAAAATTAATATGATTTATTTAAATAGATTATATCATCTTCAATCAACTCTTTTTTGTTTTTCGCGGTTTTATTTTAAAAAAATCATATTATATTCTATAATTTTAATTTATATATTAATATTTTATTTATATTTTATTTTATTATAATTTAAAATATTAATTTAAATATTTCAATTACAATTATTATACATTATTTTAATTTTAAATTAAAATAAAAAAAATTAATTTAAAAAGAAATTAATGGCTATACATTATTTTTATTAATACATTATTTTTATTATTATTAATAAATTAAAAAAAAGCTAACGACTATAAATTAATAAAAAAAAAGAATAAATTTATTATTATTATTAAATTATAAAAGTACCGTTACTTTTTGAGAGTACAACTTGACACAACTCCAATATTGAACTCACAAAGAACGTAAGTTAAGTAATTACACGCTAACGGACGAACTTATTTGACTACCGTTGGAGATGCTCTTATTTGACGTTAACTTTTCTATCAGTCGTGTTAAGTGTGTGACATGTATGTGGCCGAGCGATTTGTCACTATATCTCAAATGTTGGTATGATAAATAGATATAGACTAAATTGACATTAAATTTATAAAAAAAAAAATTAAAAAATGAGACTTCAAATGAAAAAATTTATATTTTTCTCTTCTTCAATTACCTTTCTCTTTTCTTCTCTCTCCGATTAAATTTTATCTACCTTCACCAAACCCAATAAATTATTACTATAGAGACTACTTTTACAATGAGTTATTACTTTTAGGGACTTTAATGACAATAAATGTTATTTTGGAGTCCATTGTGATTATATTTGTAACTTTACAATCTATAATGTTTGATCATATTTTACAACACTTATAGTCACTTAAAAGAACACAAAAAACACATTAACAATATGAAAGAACACAAAACACTTCAATTCAAATAATTCATTTCAGTTAAAAGAATGCGAAATACATTAAGTTCAAGTCATTAGTCACTTGTCAAACACAAAACTCATTACAAACTACTCATATAAAAAACTACTCAAACTATTAAACGCAATTTATGGCTTGTGAAACCAAATCATATGCAACATTTACATGACAAATACACCAATTACAAGTGTCCTAAACATCTTTATTTCACAAGTCATAGAATCAAGTTTGGCATTAACTCCGACCTTGAACACTTATCATTTGCAAGTGTCTCATCAACCCATATGAAGCGTTTGAATTTAAGCGTATGTGGTCTTACATATTGTTAATGTATTTTCTATTACTTCAACTGATTTTAAGTATTGTAAAATCAAAATGGATGTTCTAGGTTGAAAAGTTACGAACATAATGACAATGATCTCCAAAAATAACATTTTATGTCACTATAGTTTCTGAATTGATAATTTGTAGTTAAAGTGGTCATTGTATGTAATAACTTATTCGGTTTGATGAAAGGGAGGGGAAATGAGAAAAAATATTGTTGAGGCAAAATCCCTTAATAAAGATGTTTTAATGATAAAAAAAATTAATTAGACAAATATCTAATTAAGTATAGTTTTATTAAGTGATCTAATATGTGTTATTGAGTGTTTTAATCAAAAAGACATGTTTTTTATGAAGTTTAAACAAATTTTGAAACATACTCATATATAGGCAGGGCAACGAGGCGGGGCGATGATGCATTTCGCATCCTCCACCCTCGCACTCGACTAATCGGGAAAAATCCGCACACATCCCATTTTATAGCAGGTGTAAAATTTAGGCCCCATCTCCGCCCGCCCGCATCCACTCATATATATAAGATTATAAATTTAAAAATCATATATATTATAATTAATATAATAAAATAATAATTATTAGACAATAATAAAGTTAAAATATATTTTCTATAGAGATAAGACTATAGTTTTAATATTTAAAAAAATATTAAGTATATTCAATATGTATATAAAATTTAAAAATTATAAAAATATTACTTGCGGAGCGGGTTCGGGTGCCTCTAAATTTTAATTATAGGGAAAATCCACACTCACAACCAATTAAAGCAGGTTTTTTCTGCCAAAATCAAGCGGGTTCAGGTCGGTACACACGGATGCGAATTTTGTTGTCATCTCTACTCATATATGAGCATATTAATCATCCTCAAAATTAAAAGTGCTCGTCATCAATTTCATTAGTTGAAGAACCTAGGATATTCATTGATAACAATCAAGACATAAATGACAATAAATATTGATTTTATTATTCAAACAAACAAAAAAGTGGGTCATGGTACAAAAGAACATTCTCATGTGACATAAAGAACAAAGAGAATATTGTGAAAGAGACAAATTGACTATGTTCATGTGTGTAAAGAAAAATTCACTCTTTAAGAAGATTATATTCCATTTTTCAATTATACTTATGCATGTTCTTTAGAGTTGAATACATTTAAACATGATGACTTTGAAAAGAGAATGTTATGAATTTCAAGTACAAATGACAACTCATTACAAGCTCACGTATCCTACTTTACAACTCGTGGCAGGTTGTCTCAAGCTGTCAAAAGGATGATTAAGCTCCTCTATCATTTTCATAACATAAGAGAATATCTTCATACTAACGAGGATTTCTTAATACAAAGCAAATGATGATCATAAACACCCTCAAAGAAGAGGATGATAGCCTAGAAAGAAGACGATATTGAAAATAAATTTTGGGCAGAAGCCATAAATGACTCTAGCTATGTTTTGAATTGTGTTTCAATTAGAAAGAGTTTAAACAAAGCTCCTTATGAACTTAAAAAAAATAGAAAACCAAATATTGCATACTTTCATATCTTTGGAATTTAGTGCCACAATCTCAACAACAACTAAAGTGGCTAAAATACCACTAGAAGGGAGGTTGATTAGAGATATTGGAGTTTTTAAAAATCATCTTTTAACATTGTATCCTCTACGAGAGGATAAAAGTCAAATGATAGAAATTTGAAACTTTAAGTGATAGTTTAGTAAATAAAGAGGAGAAAGTATAGAAAATGACATACTCAATTATGCTAGTTCACCCAATGTAGGCTACGTCAAATCCTCACAAACTTGTGAGTTTTCACTATAGCTTAAATTGGTTTGTCCTCTTAGAAGCTCTTTTTCACAATGTATATTCTTAACATCGCCAGACTTACAATTTTGTTTCTTTCATATTACAAATATTACCAAGTGTATAATAACTTGTAATATACATAATAAATGATTTGTGATGATTGTATGATTATTCTCTTTACAATAATTTCTAAGAGGATATTCTTAAAGATATAATTTAGGACTGTAGAAAGTGTAAAGAGAGGATGGGAATGATCTTCTAAGCTTTGAGAAATTTTCTTTATATGAGTATTTGTTGTGTTTTGAACTGAAGGTGTCACTTCCTTTTGTAGAGTTTATGAACCTCTATCCATGAAGAAAAAGAGTTAGAAAGTCGTTGGAGACTTGATCAAATGTCTAAGGTCATTGGTATGATTTAAAAGTTTGTCATTCAATTGTCCTTGAAGCATATGAGCATAGGAGGATGAGTTTGCAGTCCATCCTTGGATATGAGGTTTAATATTCCTCGAAGTTTGGACATGAGTTGTACTTTTTCCTTTTTGCTTTTCCAAGACATGTAGGATCTTTCTTTTCCTATTAAGTACAACCTTTTTCATACATTGGTATTTTTTACCATTCCCTATGTACGAGGATGAATAGAACCAAAATATTATCCTCTTATCGTTTAACCTCTAGTGTGTATCCTCTTCTTATGATTTGTTTCTCCTTTTAACTGTTTGTCCACAAGTTTATCTTCTCTGTATTTTGTCTTGGATTCGATGTTTATGTGATAAAGTATATTGCATCTCTTAAAGGTTCATCCTCTTTGAAGATTCATCCTTTGAGTGTTTATCGTCCAGTTCAAAGAACATGTTGGATTAAATCAAATTTTTCTCCTTTTTATCAAGATGATGAGGAACCTATTTTCTAATTAGAATACAGATAAAAGCACATATTAGACATTAAGTACAATCATAATCATTTAAATAATTTTGTATTGTTAAAACAATTTGAGAGAGATTTTGTCTCAACAATCTCCCTCTTTTTGATGATGACAAAATTCTTTAGATTATGATTTTTAATATGAGAAATTACATGATTAATTGCTTATGCTTCCCCTTAATCATATGTGTAATTTTTTTATTTAAAAAGAAATTACTCCCCTCAACATATGACATAATGTTTTTGATATAACTATTTTGAACCAAAATGTGACTTCATTTCTATGAGGTAGAGATTACAAAAAGATGGTTCAAAAAAGAAGAAAAAAACATAGATTAATAAATAGCATAAAAAGAGAATTGAAATATAAGTTTCAAAAAGTATCTTCTAGTACAAAAAGTTGACAAAATGTTGGTCATAATCTTTCTCCCTCTGAATTTGTCAACCATCAAACAAATGTAACGATCCTTGCAGCTACTTAGATGGGGAAAAGTCACGAGAAGAGGACAAGGTAGATGACCGAGGGAGTTTTGTAGGTGGAGGTTGAATAAGGAGCACAAAAGAATGGTCGCTATGAGCAATAGTGGTTATGAGGTGTTCAGTGACTCATTCCAAAAGAAGGTCAAACTGAGCCATGGTTTGTTGAAAAGATGTGAAACTTGTAAAGAGTTTCTTTTGATCGTCTCTTATCTTTTTTTAGAAGCCTTAGTTCTTTCTCATTGTGTTTGACTTATTTCCTCTTATCATGTGACGACGTTGGTTCTGTGGCATAGCATTTACACTAGCACTTTTGATCTGGGAGCTTACACCTTTGTCTTGAAATGATTTGTCACTTGTTTTTGCTATAAATGAGTGTATGGAACTGAACCGACCATTAACCTCATGTAGGGTAGTTTTGGAAGGGGCATCATGAGTTGTTGTTGGGACTAATGGAATAATCAATGGAGTATGAATATGAGGAACAACAACAACAACAGTAGCCTTTTAAAGAGATGGAAAAATTTGAAACATGGTATAGGAAATCTAATGATGTTGTGATGGGCTCACATGAGCATATGATGGAAATAAAAAAGTAGCCTGTAAATTTTAGGATATGTTTGTATTCTCTATAGCTTAAGGTGAACATGAAGGTGAAAATTGATGATGAGTGAGGATTAAATTAAAATAGAGTTCTTCAGATTTTGAATTGGGTTTTGATGTATTCATAAAAGTTGTAGCAATGGATCTTAGCTTTCATTTTCACTTGGTTTGACTCCAAATTGACATCTATAACTCCAGATATGGCTGAAATACTCTACATAGGTAATATTGATTTCTCGTCAAAATTCAGCACTACACTAAAACAAAAAGCAACGTAAAATTACTAAAAAATCTCTACTTAATCTAGGAAATAAGAACATAAACATTTCATTAAATCAAAGAACTCAAATCAACAAAATATATCAAATAATTTCTTAAATTAAATAATGGTTAAAGATAAATAAGTCTAAAATCTATGAAAAATATGCATATGATGAAGAATCATCACAACCCCAGACTTAATCTATTGTTTGTCAACAAACAACAATTAATTTAAGATTTGGTACAGTTAAAAGCAAACTTAATTTCAGTTTCTCAAATCAAATTAGACTCAATTCTCAAAGTTCCAGCTACTGCAAAACATTCATCATGCTCCATGGTTGCTAAAAACAAGAACAACACAATTTGTATACTTTAGCATTCATTCATCAAGTTCAACTCTCTCTTCACGCAATCTCACCAAAATTTCTCTCAAGTGTTTATAAAAGGTGATGAATTTATCACTCAAATTCTAGAACATGCATAACACTACCATAAGCTTGAAAAAATTCTAGTTAGCAATCGCAATGGAGCAAACCCTTACACTTTTGGAGGCCTATCGAGTTGTAATGGGGCTTAGGTATTTTGAGATAGTAGGTTTTACTACTTGGAGTTATGCATACATTTTCAAATTATTCTACCACTTTTTATATTTCTTCACTTTTTCATTGTGGAGATTCTTAAATATTGACAAAAGAACCAAGAAGATATTATTTATCAAAGCACACAAACTGATTTTTTTTTGTGAGAATCACCACCCTAAACTTAAAAGGTTGTATCCTATTAGCAATTCTAAACTTTGAATTTTACCAAGACAAGACAACTTTTCTACCTAACTCCAAGTAAGGTGATTGAATTAAAGCAGGTCTTTGGCTTGTAGGTGGCTAGTAAATGAAAGAAAGAGCAAGATTCAAATGGGCTAGCAAGGCATAAAAGTTGCATATGGTAGTTAAAAAGGCTCAGAACTCCAAATAAAATTGCTTCATTGTATGCACAAATTACAAGTGATGCAAGTCAGAATTGGTGCAAGTTCTAAAGGGATAACACATGTCTAGATAATCACACAACAAAAAATGAAAGTTTTTAGACCCAAAAGCTCACAACTAGGATAGTAAGAGAGAGCATGAGCTATCAAAATAATGCCAAACATGTCACTAATATTTTTTTTTTTTTGAAAAATTGATGGCAAATCGGACTTCTACAACCACAAAGTAATCAACAATCTATGCATTAGTGAAACTCGTCAAATTAAGTAGTGACATGAGCAAAAAAATGAAACTTAAATTTCAAAATCCCAAATAGAAAACTTAAGATCAAATGCGAGTTATTACAACTTCTTCATTGTAGTACACATCTAGGGAAAGGAAAGGAAACATACAATTCAACTAATGAAATAGAGCGAAGAAAAAAGGAAAGAAAAAACTTCTCTTAGTTGGGTAATTCATTCAAGGGGATTTGCTTAGATCCTCCGCTCCTATACCAATGTAGTATCTAGTATACCGGTGAAGTGAAAATAAATCAAAATAAAATATGCCTTCTGGTGTTTGTTGAGATGAAGCGAAGGCTCGATAGAGATTGATCATCCCCAGTTTGATTCTAGCTTGTCCATCTCTTTGATCGATCATCAATTGTTCAATCATAGTTTCTAGTCGACCAAATCTATCCTCTACGGATAACTGTGATGGATGCTGAGCATGGTCGTGTGGCCCATGTGGTTCAGTATTTTCCTCTTCCGACATTGTTGCTTGTGAAGCGCCAGGATAGTCTGCCGGAATCATGGAATGTTTTTCTATCCACCTAGCAGGTATTGGGGTAGCAGGTTTTACCATTTCTTCACCTTGTTTAGGTAACACTCTAACATGCTCACAGAGTTTGCTTACCAGGGAAGCATGATGGAAGTAGCCTGTCGGAGGATCAAGAATCGTTGTTCCCCAATGATCATGAGCTATTAGCATGCCGACATTAATTTTGTCACCTTTTATGATAGTGGTTAGTAGACATGCTCTCTGAAATGTTATATCTGACACATTTGAACATGGTAGTAATGTATGATGAACAAAGGGACTACGTGCTTTTGCAATTGGGGTGAGATCCAACGAACATAGTTTTCTATGTGAGCCATCTTTATTTCGTACCCAATCTATGTCTGGTCTGCATAAGATGTGTAAGATCTTCTAAGTGTCTATTTTTATAATGTTATCCTCTATAGCTTGAAAGCGGAAATTTGTATAGTTCGACAGATCAAAGTGGACATTGATGACTTGAGGCGTGAAGGACACCCTTTTTTCCCGTACATAACTCATAAATTGATCATGTGGGAATGGTTTGTCACACTTCAAATCAGAGGCATTGGAGAATAATTCCACTGCTAAGGATTTGCTTGCTATGGTGACAAATGTGGTTAGCTTCTCCCATCCTTTGGCAGCAATCATCGCCTGGATGTCAACAAATTCATTGGCTTCCAACTTAAAATTCTTCTCACTCACAAACTCCTTGATTGTGGGGAGTTTGGCATAATACTCTTGTGTTGCCATGTTCTTGAATAAGAATGTATCGTGAGATTGGGAGGAAGATGCATTTGTGACCTTAGTGCGTTCATCTTTATGTTGGGTTGCCATTAGGTCCTACAAAATAATTAAGCACATCCCGAATTCAAAATATTCAAGGTTAAGATAATTAGTTTGAGCATGGCTCCTCTTAACAAAATAACCACAACAATTGCCCTGAATTTATCCAACAAAATTCTGAATGATAAGAGTGCACATAGATTTGTTGTATCATTTTCTCACACTGTTGGAGTGCAGTACAAATTTTGTGGTAATTAGGATTCAAAAGTGGTTGTGTCATTTTATCAAACAAGTGGAATGCAAAGCATGAAATACATGAACAATCCACAATTATAAGTGACAATTTCCAACACTGACACATATTCGATTTCAGACAATCAACATGTATATATGAACAATCTATAATACTAACACAATTTCAAATTCAAATAACCCATATGCATCAATGAACAATCTCTAAAATTAGCACAAATTCGAATTCAAATAACCCACATGCATCAATGAACAATCTCTACAATTACCATAAATTCGAATTCAAATAACCCACATACATCAATGAGCAAGGAAAAGTTAATAATAACAATTTGAGGAAACTTACTTGATGATGGAAGAATGCTTGATAGGGGAGGAAAACTTACCTCTGTTGAACTAAGTACTAGACTTGGAGTTATATAGATGAGTGTATCAGTTAACTCTTGTGGGAGGGGAGTTTAGTGTGAGGGAAGTTTTGTGTGAGAACAGGGGTTTTAAAACCCAGCCTTGGGCAAACTGGGAACTAGTGCACTTTAAGCGCATGGTATGCACCTCAAGCGCATGTTGACAATTAGCAAATGAAGGAAATGTGCTTCAAGCGCGGATAACACGCTTCACGCGTGCGCTGGCAGCGTGCAACTATCTGAAATGTGTTCTAGGCGTGGATTCATGCGCTTCAGGCGTGCGCTGACAATGTGCAACTGCCTGCAATACGCTCCAAGTGCAGATTCATGCACTTCAGGCGTGCGACCAGTGATGAACTTTGTGAAATGCACTTCAAGCGCAGAATAACGCGCTTCAGGCATGTGCGACCAGTGACAAAACTGGTAAAATGTGCTTCAAGCGCAAAGGTCGTGCTTCAGGCGTGAATGATGCGAATCCAAACATTAAAATCAAACCCCAACACATTTCATTGATTCATTGCTCATACCTAACATCAAGAACAAATAAAACTAGCAATTACTAACTAAAAATGAAACTAACTGGAATAAAATGAAACTGAAATACAAAAATGTCGTGCAAAGGATACATATTTGGGTTGCCTTCCAATAAGCACTTTTTTAGTGTCTTGAGCTTGACATTCCACTATTCAAGTGGTGATCAGATTGATGGACTCCATCGAAAGTTTTGAATCTCCCCTTAAGTAGGGTTTGAGTCTTGGTCCGTTCACCTTGAAGTTATGGTTTGAGTGTGTGTCTTCCAACTCCAAAGCACCATTTGGAAATACCTTGATGATTTTTAAAGGGCCCGACCATCTTGACTTTAGTTTTTCTAGAAACAACTTCAATCTTAAGTTGAAGAGAAGAACTAGTTCTCCTTCTTGGAGCTCCTTGAATTTGATTTTTATATTATGCCACTTCTTGGTTTTTTATTTATATATCTTGGTGTTTTCATATGCAGAATTCCAGAACTCCTCTAACTCATGTAGCTGAAGAATTCTTGATTTGCCTACCTTGACCAAGTCAAAATTCAACCACTTCTTGGCCCAAAATGCTCAATGCTTCGATTCAAGAAGTAAATGACAAGCTTTACCATACACTATATGATACGACGACATACCTTAGGGGTCTTGAAAGTTGATTGATAGGCCAATAGTGGATCATCAAGTTTTGTTGACCGATCTTTTCTTGAAGCATTCACTATCTTTTTAAGGATTCGCTTGAGCTGTCTGTTGGATACTTCAATTTACCCACTAGTTTGTGGGTGATATGAGGTTGCCACCCTATGATGCACATTATATTTCCTTAGAAGGTATTCCAATTTCCAGTTTAGAAAGTGAGTGCCCTCATCACTAATCAAAGCTTGTGGCATGCCAAAACATGCGAATATGTTCTTCTTGAGAAATGTGATGACCTGTTGTGAATCATTGGTTGGTGTAGAAACTGCTTCACATAGTTAAATGCATCTTTAAACAATGAAGGCCAAAATATTATCGATTGGAGAACTTTTGCTATAGTTCAATCTCCACTGAAATGAACCCCATAATCAGAGTCGTGGCAAGGCCACAAGACTTTTTCTTGCTCCTCCTCAGGCACACACCTTCGCAACAACCCATCCACTCCTATTATGTAAAGAAAGGGTTCATCCCATACATAGAATTTTGCATCATGGATAAACTTCTTTCGTTGTTGGTATGTGAAATCAGATGGAATTGCCTTACCTACTTTGAAATTAGCAAAATCAACAAACCAATGTGCCTTGGTAATTGCGAAGATGTGTTCTTCAGCGAACTGGTCTCGTATTGGTCTAGTGTTATCATCCTCCT
The DNA here is from genome assembly GCA_037974835.1 of Cicer judaicum. NCBI lineage: Eukaryota > Viridiplantae > Streptophyta > Magnoliopsida > Fabales > Fabaceae > Cicer > Cicer judaicum. The sequence goes on along the minus strand of JBBPBS010001075.1, from coordinate 3,172,276 downwards.
CCACTTTCTCCAATCGAGATAGGTGATCGTCTACAATGTTCTCTGATCCCTTCTTATATCGGATCTCAGTGTCGAACTCTTGTAGTAATAGAATCCATCTAAGTAGCCTTTGCTTCGATTCGTGCTTAGCAAACAAATACCTCAAGGCAACATGATCAGTGTAAACAATAACTTTTGATCCTAATAAATAAGATCGAAATTTATTAAAAGCGTAAACTAGAGCTAATAATTCTTTTTCAGTTGTGGCGTAATTGTGTTGTGCCTGATTCAAAGCATGACTAACGTAGTAGATTACATGCAACAACTTATCCTTTCTTTGTCCCAGGACTGCCCCAATGGCCTTATCACTACCATTACACACGATTTCAAGAGGTAGTGATTAGTCAGGTGTAGAGATAATGGGGATAGTTATCAACTTATTTTTCAAATTGTTAAAAGCATTCAGACAATCCTCATTGAATTTGAAAGGTGTGTCTTTCACAAGGAGGTTTGTAAGCGGTTTTGAAATTTTTGAAAAGTCTTTTATAAATCTCATATTAAATCCAGCATGGCCTAAATAGCTTATAATGCCTTTTTCATTGGTAGGAGGGAGAAGTTTTTCAATAACTTCAACTTTGGCCTTGTCAACCTCGATCCCCTTGTGGAAGATTCGGTGGTCTAACACAATTCCCTCTTTTACCATAAAATGACATTTTTCCCAATTTAGGACCACGTTAGATTTTTCACACTAATAGCGTTTTAACAAGTGTACTGAATCGTTGCTAGTAATAATAAAACGATAGTACAAAGTGTCGAACTCAAGGATTGTGTTTTACTATCAAATTAAATTTAATTACTAAAATTGAACAAAAGTTCCGAAGTTGATTGAAATAATATTTAAAATTAACAATAGTAATTAAATTGATTCTTTATAATAAGAAAAATGTCAGGGATGAGTTTTACTTTGAATCCAACCTTGGTGTCTAATTTGATCCTAGCTACTGAATTCCTTTATTGAATTATTACCGAATTCTCTTGATTATTCTTGCCCTAATGTCTTAGTGAAAAAACCTTAAGTAACCCTTAATTCCTTAGTGGATTTAAGATTAGAATTAAGCATCACCGTAGAAGAATTCTGTTGTTAAACTATTGCTTTTACAACTAATTTAATTGGTTTCATGACCTATATATATCCCTATACTAGAAATTCATGAATTTCTCATATCAAGCATTTGTAAAGTCCACTTCTGTTTCAAAATATAAATCATAGAACATTTTAGTGTTGATCAAACAATAAAAAGCATTAAGCACATAGGTGAGAAAAATAATTCAACAAACTTATTCATATAACTAGAAATCAAATTAGAAAAATAAGGGTTTCATCTTGTTACACTCATCCCTAACAAATAGGGTTGGGTTACTCATGATAGAGATGAAAAATATAGAGATTAGAAAAGAATTACAAGAAATATTCATGAATGATTCTTGATAAAACTGCTCCAATGGTGTTAGAAACGGCCGTCTTTGAGTTTCTATGATAGGGCACAAGTCTCCCGACTTCCTAACAGTCAAAAAGATGCCTAGAAAGTGAGAAAAAAAAATGGCATTTTAATGAATAATGACGCGTGCCACGCACCCTATGTGCATGCTTTGGGCTTCAAGCGCGTCCCGACAGTGGCAAAATACTGAAAATAAGCCTTAAGCGCGGTTGTTGCGCTTCAGGTGCACAACTTCTTCTTTGTGATGTTTTCTACAGTTTCTCCTCTTTAGAGTTTCAATTGGGTTCCGATGTCTGTTTAAATGTTATAGCTATGGATCTTAGCTTTCATTAGCACTTGGTTTGACTCCAATTGGACATCTACAACTCCAGATATGACTGAAAAAATCCACATAGGTAATGTTGATTTCTCGTCAAAATTCAGCACTGCACTAACACAAAAAGTAATGTAAAATTACTAAAAAAATATCTACTTAATCAACGAAATAAGAACATAAACATTTTATTAAATCAAAGAACTCAAATCAACAAAATATATCAAATAATTCCTTAAATTAACTAATGGTTAAAAATAAATACGACTAAAATCAAATGAAAATATTCATATGATGAAGAATCATCAGCAGCTAAGACATATTATGCCTCTGTAGTTGATAAGGGAATGGTGTTTTGTTTCTTGCATGACCAACTTATGAGAGATTTACCAAGAAATTGACAAGCTCCACGTGTACTCTTTCTTTCCACTTTGTCTTCTGCATAGTAAATGTCGTAGTATACTGTAAGATCAATATTTTGACAATTTTTATACCATAAACTCAGATCACTTGAACCAACAAGATATCTAAGGATTCATTTTACAACCATGAGGTGTGATTCTTTAGGTGAAGATTGGAATTTGGCACACAGACCAACTACAAATATTATGTGTGTTAAGACAAAATCTCTCTCAAATGCTTTTAATGATAACAAAATTATTTAAAAGCTTATGATTGTGGTTAATGACTAATTTGTGCTTTTGAGTGAGTTCATATAAGAAAACAGGTTATTCATCATTAAGATAAAAAGGAGAAAAATTTGATTCAAGTATTCAAATTTGGATGATAGGCATACAAGAGGGTGAACCCCTAAGAGTATAAACCATCAAAGTTGAAAAACATTCATCCTCATTGAATAATTATTTTTATTCATAAAGAGAAGATAAATCAGTATCAAAGAATGAATAAATAAAGAAATATAAATAACGAAAATAAAGGCCATATTTTACATGTACGAGGTTTGACTATACGAGGTTAGAGTCCACATCATCCTCAAATATTGAAAACAACCCAACACATTATTCTCAAATATTGGAAACAACCCAACTCGTCAACATAAAGAAATGCTACAGTTAACAAGACAAAAATATAGTCTTACATATCTTGAAGAATGAAAAAAGAAAAGGACAACTCATGTCCAAGTTCCTAGGAGGTTTAAACCTCCAGTACGAGGATGGACTGAATCAGTCCTAGGACAACTGGATGGAAATTCTATAATTATGATAAAAGACCTTGGACTTTTTTATTAAAATCTCCAACGGTCATAAAGTGTTTAACACATGGAAAGAACATCAGAAGATTCCTATAAAAGGCACTGAGCTCTTCATCATTAAACACACAACATTTCATAAAGCAAGATTCTTAAAGCTATCAAGAGCAATTTTCATCCTTTATTTATACTTTTTATAGTCTTACACTAGATCTTTGAAATATCTTTTTAGAAAGTGTTTAAGTAAAGAGAAACATCATGCTCGTATCACTTTGTCATTTCCATGTGAGTTAGACTTGGAAATAGTTGAAACTTGTAAGGCATCATGTTGTAGGCTTGGTGAGGTTAAAGAATACACAAAGTGTAACCAACCTCTGTGAGAGGTTAATCAGTTTGATCATTAGTAAAAACTCACAAGTGTGTGAGGAATGAACATAGCCTTCATTGGGTGAACCTATATAAAAGTTATGTGTGTCATCCTCTATACTATCTCTTTCATTTATTCAGTTCAAATTTAAATGCTTAAATTTCGATCCTCAGATTCTCATCCTCTTAGAGAGCATAATGATTCAAAACACGTGGGAAATGTTTTCAACAAAAATACCCTTATTCAACCCCCTTTTTAGTGACATTTTAGCTACAACAATTGGCATAAGAGCAAGGTTCTCTAGAAAATGGCATCCAACCGTGTAAGAGAAAAAGACCAAAAGAAAAAATGTCAAAAACTAAGTATATTCCTAAAGGAGGATCATCTAGTAGACCTCCCTATTTTGATGGCACAGATTACTACCATTGAAAAGGTAAGATGAGACTGTTTCTCATATCACAAGATAACAACATGTGGTATGTGGTTGAAAACGGGGATCACGTAATCAAAATGAACAGCACAAATGCAACCTCTGATGAGAAACCTCAAGCACAATTGACGACAGATGAAAATGCTAAGGTACTTCTAAACTCTAAAACTCATTTATTTCTAATGTGTGCTTTGAGCAGAGAAGAATATGATAGAGTTCAAGAATGCAAAAATGCTAAGGAACTATGAGACACTCTAAAGATCCATCATGAAGGATCAAGTCACGTAAAAGAAGCAAGGATTGACATGGGAGTAAGAGAATTCGAACTATTCAAAATGAAGGACGAATAAACGATTGATGAAATGTTCTCAAGGCTAACAATCATACTAAACAACTTGAGGTCTCTTGGAAAGGTATTCTCTGTTCAAGAGAGGATAAAAAAAAATTCTAAGGAGTTTACTAAAAAAATGGAGACCAATGGTGATCACAGAAGAAAGAGACTTGACTAACATGAAATTAGAAGATCTGGTTGGAACTCTAAGAGCTCACAAACCAATGTTGCTCGCAAAAAAACCAAACAAAAAGGGAAGAATGATTGCTGTAAAAACCAGTCAAATAGAAAGTTCATCCTCCAAGAGGACTGAAGATGTCACAAAAGGAAAACTCAGAGTATCCTCTATCCGAGGATGAGGATGAACTCGCTCTGATTTCTAGAAGAATTCATAAGATGATAAATCGTAGAGGACAAGAAAAAAGATCTCCTCAAAAAGAAAAAAAAATGACAAAAGTCAGATAACTTATTTTGGATGCAACAAAATGGGACACTACAAAACTGAGTGTCCTCTAAACAAAAGGAACTCAAGAATATTTCTCTACAAAAATAAATCTATGATGATTACTTGGGATGACAGTGGTAAATCATCCTCTAAACAAGAAAAGTAGGAAGAGGCTAACCTCTGTCTCATGGCAAAATCACATACTGAAAAGGTTACCATCACAGACCTATGTCCTACTTGTGAAAATTAAAAATAGAATTTGGCAATCTTTTGAATGACTAAAACACTTTATCTCATAAATGTGGTTTTCTTAAAAATCAACTTTATGAAATAAAGAAACTCAATGAGGAACTTCAAACTAAGAATGAGAAGTATGAAAAAATCGTTTTAGATTTGCAGTTATCTCATAAAAAGTTATCTGAGCAACAAACAATTTTAAACAAAAAGAATATCAAAATTCATCCTCCAGAAGAGGATACATAAAATGAAATCTTGAAAATTGAAGTTGAAGAACTAAAGAATGACATTACCAACTTTGTTAAATCCACTGAAACATTCCAAAAGATAATGGGATCTCAATATGGAATCTTTGACAAAGCTAGTATTGGATTTAAAAGTTCCCAAAAACAAAAACTATATGAAAAAAATTTCCTCCCTAAAAAACAAGAGGATAGACCAAAATGCACCTTTTGCAAAAAACTTGGACATACTTTCAAAAACTATCACGCTAAGAAAAAGGCGGACAACAAACATAAGGGGTGTTCATTTTGTGGTAACACATGGGCACCATAATTCTAGTTGTTATCATAAAAGGAAAATCCTCACAAGAAGAAAAACTAACCAACAAGGACCCAATTCTATATGGACACCTAAGTTACTTTTAAACTTTAACACAGGTACATTCTCTGATCAACAAAAGAAAGCCCTGGTTCTTGGATAGTGGTTGCTCAAGGCATAGGACTGGGGTTAAGTATTGCTTTATTTCTTTGGAAATAAAGGATGGAGGATCAGTCACTTTTAGAAACAATGATAAAGCTCAAATAAAAGGTACAAGTATTATCGGTAAAAATAGTTATGCCAAAATTGAAAATGTTCAGTAAATGGATGGTTTAAAACATAACTTTCTAAGTATTAGTCAACTATGTGATAGTGGATTTGAAGTTATATTTAAACATACTCTATGCGAGGTTAAACATTCATCCTCGGGTAGAGTTTTCTTCTCTGGTATTAGGAAAAAGAATTTATACTCAATCTTGTTTTGCATCCATTGAAAAGGATATATAGATATGGCACAAACGAGCTATACATACAAGCTTAAACACTATTTCTTAATTATCAAAATTAGAACTAATTAAAGGGCTTCCAAAAATTAATTTTTAGAAAGACAAAGTATGTGAAGCTTGTATCAAAGGAAAACAAGTTAAAATATTTTTTCAACAAATCATCCTCTTGAACTTCTTCATATTGACCACTTTGGTCCTATCAAAACTCCAAGTCTTAGTGGAAAAAAAATATGCATTTGTAATTGTTGATGACTTCACACGTTTTATATGGATTTTATTTTTAAAACATAAAGATGAAGATTTTGAGGCATTTCACCATTTTTGCAAAAAAAATCCTAAATGAAAAAGAACCAAAAGTTGTCTGTGAGAAGTGACCATCGAGGTGAATTCGAAAATGAATCTTTTAAAAATCTTTTTGATGAAAATGAAATTTCTCACAGTTTTTCTTGCCCAAGAACTCCTCAACAAAATGAAGTTGTTGAAATGAAAAATAGAACTTTACAAGAAATGGTTACAACTATTTTAAATAAAGCCAACATTGAAAAATACTTTTAGGCCGAAGCTATCAACACAACATGTCATGTTTCAAATTGTGCATCCATCAGAAATTTTTAAACAAAACTCCATACGAGCTATGGAAAGGCAGAAAACCAATATTTACTATTTTTATATATTTGGATGTTATTGCTACATTCTAAATAATAAAGAAAATTTGGGAATGTTTGATCCAAAATCTAATAAAGGTATTTTTTTGGGATACTCCACATCGTCAAAAGGTTATAGAATATACAATCTTAGGACTCAAACTATGGAGGAATCCATGCATATTATTTTTGATGAATTTGATGACTTGTGTTTAGAAAATATGGATAAAACTGAAGAAAATGAACAATCATCCTCAAGAGTACACAGTCCAAACGAGGATGATGATTCTGATCCAACCCATTAGCAACATCCTAGAGGATGGAAGATGGTAACGCATCATCCTCCTGATCTGATCATTGGGAATATTGTTGATGGTGTTATGACCAGACAATATCTAAAAGAGAAGGCAAACAACATGGCCATGATATCACAAGTTGAATCCAAAACGATTGATCAAGAAATTTGTGACAAATCATGGGTTGATGCCATGATGGAGGAGTTATCACAGTTTGAAAGAAACAAAGTATGGAACCTTGTGCCCCATCATCTGGACAAATCCATCATTGGAACTAAATGGATATTTAGAAACAAACTGAATGAGGATGGAGAGGTCATTAGAAATAAAGCAAGACTATTGGCATAAGGTTACAACCAAAAAGAAGGAATTGATTATGATGAACATTCACCTCTGTAGCAAGACTTGAAGCAATTAGAATCCTCCTAGCATATGCCACTCATAAAGGTATCAAACTATTTCAAATGGATGTCAAAATTTCCTTTTTGAACGGTTTCTTAAATGAGGAGATATATGTTAACCAACCTCTTGGATTTCTGGATGAAAAGAAGCCTAATCATGTGTTCAAACTCTCGAAAGCTCTTTATGGATTAAAGAAAGCTCCTCGAGATTGGTATGGGAGGTTGAGTTCATTTCTAAAAGAAAATGGATTTTTAAGAGGACATATTGATACCACACTTTTCAAGAAAACTCTTACAGAGGATATGTTAATTGTAAAAATATATGTAGATGACATAATATTTAGGTCGATAAATGAAAGGATGTGTGAAGAGTTCTCCAACCTCATGAAAAGTGAGTTTGAGATGAGCATGATGGGAGAGTTGAAATTTTTTCTTGGTTTACAAATTAAACAACTGGAAACCGACATCTTTATCTCTCAAGAAAAATACACAAAAGATCTACTGAAAAACTATAACATGAGTTCAACAAAAAGTATAGGAACTCCTATGCACCCATCCTCCATGCTACACATAAATGATGAAGGAACTCCAATATTTGAAAAAGAGTACTAAGGGATGATTGGACCCTTGCTATACTTAACAACCAATAGACCTAACATAACATTTGTGTGTGTTGTCCTCTATGCTATCCCTTTCATTTATTCAGCTCAAATTTAAAAGCTTAAATTTCTATCCTCGAATTCCTATCCTCTCAAAAAGGATAATGATTCAAAACACGTGGAAATTTTTTAAACAGCAATATCCTTATTCAAACCTGCCCCCATTTTAGTGATATTTTAGCTACAACAATGTAAGGTCTTCTAGTTGTTAAGTATATTAAAGATCCAATCATTCATCTATACTTTTTTTCAGATGTGAGAGTTCCTTCATCATCTTTGTGTAATATTGAGGACATATGCATATGAATACCCATAATTTTTGTTGAACTCGTTTTGTATTTTCTAAGAGGATATTTAGTGTATTTCTCTTGAGAAATGAAGATGTTGGATTTTAATTGTTTGATTTGTAAACAAAGGAAAAATTTTAGCTCTCCCATCATGCTCATTTCCAATTCACTTTAGATGAGGTTAGAGAAATCTTCACACATTCTTTCATTCATAGACCCAAAGATTACATAATCAACATATATTTGAACAATTAGTAAATCCTGTTTAAGAGTTTTCTTGAAAAGTCTTGTAGTGATATGTCCTCTTGAGAAGCCATTGTCTTTTAGAAAGGAACTCAACCTCTCATACCAAGCTCGAGGAGCTTGCTTTAATTCGTAAAGAGCTTTTGAGAGTTTGAACACATGGTTAGATTTCTTTTTGTTCACCAAGATAGGAGGTTGGTGAACATATACCTCCTCATTTAAGAAACCATTCAAAAAGACACTTTTAACATCTATTTGGAAGAGTTTGATACCTTTATGAGTGGCATATGCCAGAAGTATTCTGATAGCCTCAAGTCTAGCAACACGAGCAAATGTTTCATGATAATCAATTCCCTCTTATTGGTTGTAACCTTGTGCCACTAGTCTTGCTTTATTTCTGATGACTTCTCCATCCTCATTTAATTTAATTCTGAAGATCCATTTAGTTCTAGTGAAGGATTTGTCTAAAGGATTGGGCACAAGATCCCATACTTTGTTTCTTTCAAATTGTGACAATTCCTTCATCATAGCATTAACCAATGATTTATCACTTATGGATTGATCAACCATTTTAGGTTCAACTTGAGATATCATGGCCATGATGTTAAAAGTTATATTTAATGATTGTCTGATCCCGACTCCATCCTCAGTATTTTCAATGATTAGGTCATGATGAAGATGGGTTACATATCTTCCATCCAGTTGGAGGTTGCTGAGAGCTTGAATCAGAATTGTCCTCCTCATTTAGATTGTGTGCTCTAGAGGATGAATGTTCATCTTCTTCATATTTATCCATATTTTCTAAACACAAGTCATCAAACTCATCAAAAACAACATGCAAGGATTTCTCCATATTTTGAGTCTTAAGGTTATATGTTATATAACCTTTTAACGATGTGGAGTATCCTAAAAAGAAACCTTTATCATATTTTGGATCAAATTTTCCCAAATTTTCTTTATTGTTTAGCATGTAACAATAACATCCAAATATATGAAAATATGAGATATTTTATTTTCTTCCTTTCCACAGTTCGTATGGAGATTTGTTCAAAATTTTCCAAATGGATACTCGGTTTGAAACATAACAGGCTTTGTTGATAGCTTCAGCCCAAAAATATTTCTCGATGTCAGATTCATTCAAAATTGTTCTAGCCATTTCTTGTAGAGTTCTATTTTTCTTTTCAACAACTCCATTTTGTTGAGGGGTTGTTGGACAGGAAAAATCGTGGGATATCCCATTTTCATCCAAAAGATTTTTGAAATATTCATTTTCAAATTCTCCTCCGTGATCATTTCTCACAGAGATAATGTTTGATCCTTTTTCATTTTGAATCTTTTTTACAAAAATTACAAAATACTTCAAATGTTTAATCTTTATGTTTTGATAGGACCCAAGTAAATCGTGAGAAATCTTCAACAATTACAAATCATCAGCAATTTTGATAGGACCCAAGTAAGACTTGGAGTTTTGATAGTACCACATAGGTCAATTAGTAGAAGTTCGAGAGGATGATTTGTTGAGATAATAGTTTTTGATTTAAAATTGCTTTTAACTTGTTTTCCTTTGATTCAAGATTCACATATTTTGTCTTTCTCAAAATTAATTTTTGGAAGACCTTTCAGTAGACATAAAACAAGATTCAATAGGTAAATCGTTCAGGTATAATTCATATAATTTTTTTTCTTCTAATTTCAGAGAAAAAAACTTTTCTAGGGATGAATGTTTAACCTCGCATAAAATGGGTTTAAAAATTAATTCAAATCCACTATCAAAGAGTTGGCTAATATTCAATAAGTTATGTTTTAAACCATCCACATATTGAACATTTTCTATCTTGGCATAATTATTTTTTCCAATAATATTTGTTCCTTTAATTTGTTCTTTATCATTATTTCCAAAATTGACTAATCATCCATCCTTTATTACCAAGAAAATAAAGCAATGCTTATCCCCTATCATATGGCTTGAGCATCTATTTTACAAGAACTAAGGCTTTCTTTTGTTGATTTGAGGATGTACTTATGTCAGAGTTTAAAAGTGATTTACGTACCCAAATAGAATTGGGTTCTTGTTGGTTAGTTTTTTCTTTTGTAAGGATTTTCTTTTTGTGATAGCAATTAAACTCATGGTGTCCATGCTTACCACAAAATGAGCATCCCCTTTTGATATTGTCAGCTCTTTTCTTGACATGACAAATTTTGATAATGTGTCTAGGTTTTTTGCAAAACATACATTTTGGTTTATCCTCTTATTGTTGAGGTAGCAAGAAATTTTCGTATAAGTTTTGTTTTTGAGATCTTTTAAAGCCAATGCCCGCTTTGTCAAAAATTCCAGATTGAGATCCCATAATTTTTTGAAGTCTCGGTGGATTTAACAAAGTTGGTAATGTCATTTTTTAGTTCTTCAACTTTTATTTTTAAACTCCTATTTTTTGTCTCCTCTTCTGGATGATGAATTTTGACATTCTTTTGTTAAGAATTTTTTACTGCTCATATATTTTCTATGAGGTAGCTACTTGTCCATAATTTTTTTTTTTTTATATTTATCATTCCTAGCTTGAAGTTTCTCATTGAGTTTCTTTATCTCATAAAGTTGATTTTTAAGAAAACCATATTTGTGAGATAGAGTGTTTGAGTCAATCAATAAGTTGTCAAATTCTATTTCTAGTTTTTTACATGTAGGACTAGGTTCTGATATGATTACCTCGTAAGTATCTGAATTTGCCATGAGACAGAAATTTGCTTCTTCCTTTTCATGTTCAGAGGATGAACCATCACTATCGTCCCATGTAGCCATCATAAATTTATTTTTGTAGGGAAATCTTCTTAGGTTTCTTTTGTTTAGAGGACATTCAGTTTTGTAATGTCCTAACTTGTTGCATTCAAAACACGTTATCTGGCTTTTATCATGTTTTTCCTTTTGATATAGTTTTGTGTCGTGTCCTCTTCGATTAATCATCCTCTGAATCCTTTTAGAAATTAGACCGAGTTCATCCTCTTCCTAGGACAAGTCTTAGAGCAACAATGGTTCATGTGCTATAGGTGTTCCGACGAGATATTCTAATTTCATGGTGTCCAAGTCTCTTGCTTGTGTAATGGCAGTCGTCATTGATCTCTATTCTCTTGATAGACTTATAATTTTTCTTACCCTCTCTTGGACAGAGTACTCTTTTCCAAGAGATCGCAGGTTGTTTAGTATAATAGTAAATCTTGAGAGCATTTCCCCAATCGTTTCTTCCTCATTCATTTCAAATAATTCAAATTCTCGTACTCCCATGTCAATCCTTGCTTCCTTTACATGACTTGATCCTTCATGGTGGATCTTCAAGGTGTCCCATAGTTCTTTAGCGTTGTTGAATTCTTCAACTTTGTCATATTCTTCCCAACTCAAAGCACACGTTAGAAATAAATAAGCTTTAGAATTTATGAATACCTTAGCATTTTCATCAGCAGTCCATTGTGCTTAAGGTTTTTCGTCGGAGATTGAATCTATATTGTTGATTATGATGATGTGATTCCCATTTTCAACCACATACAACATGTTGATATCTTGTGATATGAGAAATAATTTCATTTTTCTTTTCCAATGCTAGTTTGTGCCATCAAAGTAGGGAGGTTTGTTGGATGATCCTCCTTCGGGTATATACTTAGCTTTTGACATTTTTCCTTTTCCTGATCTTTTTCTCTTACACGGGTAAGTGTAGTTTTCTAGAGAAGCTTGCTCTGATGTCAATTGAAGTGGCTAAAATATCACTAGAAGGGGGTTGAATAGAGATATTGAAGTTTTTAAAAATTATATTTTAACATTGTATCCTCTACGAGAGGATAAAAGTCATATGATATAAATTTGAAACTTTAAGTGATTGTTAAGTAAATAAAAGGGAGAAAGTATAGAAAATGACATACCCAAATTTATACTAGTTCGCCCAATGTAGGCTACGTCAAGTCCTCACAAACTTGTGAGTTTTCACTATAGCTCAAAATGGCTTGTCCTCTTACAGAACTATTTTTCACTGTGTATATTTTTAGCTTCACTAGGCTTACGATTTCGTTTATTTCATATTACAAATATTACCAAGTGTATAATAACTTGGAATATACATATGAAAAAATTTGTGATGATTGTATGATTTTTCTTTTTACAAAAACTTTCTAAGAGGATATTCTTAAAAGATATAGTTTAGGATTGTTGAAAGTGTATAGAGAGGATGAGAATAATCTTCTAAGCTTTGAGAAAATTTATTTGTATAGGTAGTTGTTGTGTTTTGAACTAAATAGGTCACTTCCTTTTATAAAGTTTAGGAACCCCTATCCATGAAGAAAAAATAGTTAGATGACCGTTGGAGACTTGATCAAATGTCCAAGGTCAGTGGTCTGATTTACAAGATTGTCATTAAGTTGTCCTTAAAGTATATGAGCCTAGGAGGATGAGTTTGCTTCATCATCGAATATGAGGTTTAATCTTCCTCAAAGTTTGGACATACGTTGTACTTTCCCCTTTTTGCTTTGCTTTTCCAAGACTTGTAGGATCCTTCTTTGTCTATTAAGTACAACCTTTCTTCATACGTTAGTATTTGTGATTATTCCTTATGTACAGAACTATAATATTATTGTAACACCCCAATTTTTAACAGCGCGAGTGTATTTTTTATTTATTTACAAATTCATAAAACAAAGAAATAAAGAAATAAATACTTTTGGATAAATATTTAATTCGTAACATAACGACAAAGCAACAAATATTTATAAGCAGCGGAATAGTTTTTGAAATAAAAATTCAAAGTATTCAAACATCAAAATACACCAGGGCTATGAGGCCTATCAGACATAGCTCATACTCATGGGGTATTCTCGGCAGACCTGTACAAAAGCACTACCCCAAGAATTTTAACTCCCCCCCCCCCC
>JBBPBS010001075.1:3140098-3158638 GCA_037974835.1 Cicer judaicum | reverse complement strand
CCCCCCCCCCCCACGTCACATCAAAAAGTGGTACATGGACCCATCAAAATAAAAGTCAAGCTAAAAATATTAGTATAGGTACAATCTTCCAACATACAGTAAATACATCCACAAAAGAAAGACCTCTAGCCCCTATACAACGTCTAATATGATCATACTACAAAAACTATACGACCTGAGTAATCTCCACACGCCCCGTAAGATCCTCTTGACACAACTTCGGTTAGGTGTGTCCATCTACCTCCCCATCTAAAGGATACTAACCGGTGGGAAGATCTTGGTTCTCATCTGAGGGCAAAGCCCAGATTTCCACAATAATTGTAAAGTGTCACCAACCGAAATTAACATATAACACTTTGCAAAGTTCTTACATTTTCAAATGCTCAAAAGAACCTTTCGTCTTAGCATACTCCTCGAAAGGGTTTTCATATGTCCAAAAAATGCATAAACAATGTTGAAAAATGAAGTTTTAACAAACTGCACTGTCGTAGCCGAATACAATTGAGAAAATGCAGACTTTCAATTCTAAAATGGCTATGAATCAATCAACACTTTAAACATTAATATTATCAATTTTGAACGCATAATTACCACCAAATTAATCTCCACAAATTCACACCTCAATTACACATTGAATATTCATAGTGTCAATCATGAATACATAAGTACATCAAAACTTAATCAACCCAACTTCACTCCTCTAAGAAATTACGGCAAATCACAACAACAACCGAATATGTATATAAAATCATCATAGTATAACAAATCTAAATCGTGTGCCAAGCACTTTAATGCAATGCGTATATGCCACAATGCATGATTCCAGAATTCCAAACCAAAACCCTCCTCGAAGGGGCGTAAATCATAATTGTACCGCCTATCACAGACCAGTACTAATTACCGAGGTGCAATCTCTCACGGATCAGCATGATTTACTAGCGTGCAGTCGCTCACATACCAGCACGACATACAAGAGTGCAGTCGCTCACAGACCAATACGATTTTCTAGAGTACAGATCAGTACATTCTAGAGTGCAATCTCTCATAGATCAGCACGACATACAAGAGTGCAGTCACTCACAGACTAGCACGATTTTCTAGAGTACAATCGCTCAAAGATCGGCACATTCTAGAGTGCAATCGCTCACAGATCAGCACAACATACAAGAGTGCAATCACTCACAGACCAGCACGATTTTCTAGAGTGCAATCGGTCACAGATCAGCACATTCTAGAGTGCAATCTCTCACAGATCAGCACAACATACAAGAGTGCAGTCGCTCACAGACCAGCATAATTTTCTAGAGTGCAATCACTCACAGATCAGCACATTCTAGAGTTCAATCTCTCACATATCAGCACAACATACAAGAGTGCAGTCGCTCACAGACCAGCACGATTTTCTAGAGTGTAATCGCTCACAGATCATCACATTCTAGAGTGCAATCTCTCACAAATAAGAACGACGCGACAATCCCCGCAAGGATAAGATGAACCAACAATTCACATGGCATCATCCCGTGGCCCATCACGGTCACCACTATCATCATGGCCCCATCGTGGTCACCATGTACTATGAAATACATAAGCATACTCTGACTCTTTTCATCACAATCATTAAGTAATGCAGCTATTAAGAGATTCTCCATTTTTAATACTCATTTAACACTAATGATTTTTCATATACAACGCAGAGCATACTCAAACATATTTATTCACACCAATTTAAATTTCCACAAACACACATAAATCACATTTCCAAATTCAATCCACACAAATTGAATTAAATTCATTTTCCACCAATCCACACATAAATTGAATTAAATTCCCTTTCAACCAATCCACACATAAATCTTTTTCTCAAAAATTCATAATATTAATTATGAACACATCAATTTCACCAAACATGAGTCACTATAATTTTCAAACATTAATCCCCCATATTCAATCTCCAAAATTTTCAATCATAAATCACCACAACAACATTAATATATCAGAGTTCTCCCCACCGCTAATTCGGTGCCAACGGTCTCGATTCCTTTTCGAGACTCAAAGAGCTAACTACATAAACATGAATATTTATAACAATTTATTCACAATAAAACTAATCCACACACAACAAAATTCCTAAAATTAAATCTTTGTCACACACCAAACTTTTAAAATCAAATAATCTATATTATTTACTTAAAACTTAAAATAAATATGGTCCAAATTTCACATACACATACTCGACTATTAAAGCACCGAAATTTTTGAGTTAATAAAATACTCTAAACTTTTTTTTTTCTTTTTAACCTCAATCAAAGAGTAGTTAAAAGAGTAACATTTTAAATTCTAACGATTGTTAATTTCAATATATCTTTTTTCTCAAACTCTTTAACTTAGTTAAAATTTGAACTTGTTCACAACTTTAACAACTCTAAATTTTTCGTAAAATTTCAACTTCAGTTCAAACTCATTTATTTGAAAATAGCTCATTACGTAACTCAAACTCATCAAATTTAATTACCGCCAATTCACACCAACAACAATCAATTCAATTCCACAACACACATATAACACCTCAATTAAATTTCAACAATTCGCACATAACTCACCCAATTTAAAACTCCATATTTTTACACATAACCCACCAAATTTCATCAATTCATTTTCTACAAAATCCACAACTAAATCACATCTCAAAAATTCATAATAATAATTATGAACATTGTAAGTATAGAAGTACGCCTAAGAGGGGGGTGAATTAGGTGTAAGTAAATTTTCGTGTTTTTAGTGATATGGTAGTTGATTTTCTGAGTTTAACAAAATGCCTACGAATAATAAAGTGCAGTAAATAAATGGACACTTTAAGATTTATCCTGGTTCCCCTTATAACCAAGAGTACGTCTAGTCCTCTTGCACACCACAAGAGATTGATCCAATACTTGTCAGAAAATGTACAACTCCCACCCTGGGATTCTTGCTACAAACTTCTAACAATACTTTTAAGATAGCACACCACTATCTTAGATTAAGCTATCTTTTAGAAAGTCTTACTTTCTTTTACAAATGATACAATAAGATTTGAATAAGACTAAGGTGAGGTATATTGATAAACAATCCAATAACAATTCAAGTACTTGTGAACCTTTTAGAATGATATGAAAATGGAATGCAAGTACTTAGTAAAAAATCAGAATTTTGTTCAAAGTTGTTCAATGTATTGATTCAAGGATTGTGTATCTTTGATCTGAAGTTATGGGGTATTTATACTCCATAAACATCCCTTCATATTCGTGGCCATTGATCCAAGAGGTTTGATGAAAAATTACAATGTTCTAGAGTCATCCCAAATCTGAAAAATTGTAATGTTTCCAGTTGTATTCGAATACAGGATATGTGTATTCGAATACACCTCTTTGTAACGTTCAAAAATATTCAAATTTTACATCTTGTATTCAAATACACATTGATGTAGTCGAATACAGATTAGTGAAAATTAGCCACTGACTTAACTTGTATTCGACTATAGATGGGTGTAGTCGAATACATATATATGAATTTTTGCCACTGACTTGAAGTGTATTCGACTACACATAGTTGTAGTCGAATACAACCTTTAAATTTTTGCCTCTGACTTAAGTTGTATTCGAATACAATATGGTGTATTCAAATACACTTATGTAATTAGTCAAAAATATGATTTTAAATGTTTTGTTAATGTTGTTTTAACTTTTGAAAATATGTTAAATGCATATGTAAATATAATTTGTTCTCATGTATTTGAACTATTGGTTTGTATCATATACCTTTACATTTTATCATCTTTTGTTTGGATTTGAAGTTTATTAATAAAGATATTTGATCTTCTTTTTGATCTTGTTGCATTGACCATAATTAGTGATCTTGGTTTTCATCAAAAACATGTAGTTTACAAACATATAAATCAAACCAAATATGGATCACCACAAACCACACCTCAAAACACACCAAAAACAAATGCCACTAATTCCCACATAAACGAATTAAATTCATTTTCAACAAATTCACATATCAAATACATCAAATTTCTTTTCCACAAAATCACAAATAATGTCCTAAATACAAACTAAAAGTTTGGAAGGAGCTCTTACCTTAACGATAGCTCTAACACAAGATTACGGTACCGTAATTAATTCCGGTAAAATTTAAGTTCGAGACATCGCGTCGAAAACTAGCTCATTAGCACTGCAGCGTGACAATGAACAACTTTCTCTTATGTCACTTCTCGAAAGGGAACTTAAATATAGAAGAAAAATGATAATTTGTGTTTTATGTTTTTGTTTTCAAACCTACCAACATACTTCTTTTTTAAATAGAAAGGAAAAGAAGAAAGGAGAAGGCAAGGAGCAGGTCAACAACGTTCCTGTTTCTCTTGGTTCTATATATATATATATATATATATATATATATATATATATATATATATATATATATATAAAATATATTAAAATAATAATAATAAAAATAATAATAATAATAAACATCTAAATAAATATCTAGATATTTTTATAAAAATCATCATTACGTCTATTACCTCACATCACATCACAAACCAATTTTTCAGAAAAATATCTACTCTTCGCCGTAATTCAATGGGCAGATGAATTTTTCTGAAAAATGCTGCATTTCAAAAAAAAAAAAAATTCTTCAACAAAAGATTCACCATAATTAAATAAAATTATTCATCGGCGAATAATTTTAATCGGGTCTCCAAAAAGATGTTTTGGCATTTGATTCACAAAATGCCATAAAATTGGCTAAAAAGCCTTAGAAATTCAACACAAAATTCCCCAAAATACATAAATTAGAATTTAAAATTAAGGGTCTTACAATTATCCTCTTATCGATCAACCTGTGGCATGTATTCTATTCTTATGATTTGTTTATCTTGTAACTGTTTGTCCACAAATTTATCTTCTTTTTATTTTGACTTTGATTCAATATTTATGTGATAAAGTATATTCTCTCTCTTAAAGGTTCATCCTCTTTAAAGATTCATCCAATAAGTGTCTATCTTCTAATTCAAAGAACATGTTGGATTAAATCAAATTTTTCTCCTTTTTATCAAAATGATGACTAACTTGTTTTCTAATTAGAATACATTCAAAAACACATATTAGACATTAAGCATAATAATAATCATTTAAATAACTTTATTATCATTAAAACAATGAGTGAGATTTTGTCTCAACAACGACGACAGTTTAGAAAAGTTTGATTCTAAATCTGACAAGGGAATATTTTTGAGATACTCTACATCTTCAAAAGGGTGTAATATATACAACCTAAAAATCCAAGTTGTTGAAGAAAGTATTTACGTATTATTTGATGATCTTAACAATGCAATAATAGATAGAGATGAAGAGGACAATCAACCATCTCACAAAAATACAAATCAAAAGCATGAGAATCAACCATCTTCCTCGTAAACTCCTCATAAAAGTTGGAGAACAATGACTCATCATCCTCAAGATCATATCAGAAGGCAAACCATTAATGGAGTTAGAACAAGACTTTCATTCAAAGATGATGAGAGTAATATGACTATGATATCACAAATGGAGCCAAATATCACAAATGGAGCCAAAGATAACTGATGAAGCAATCACTAACCAATCATGTATTTAAGTCGTGACGGAAGAATTTACTCAATTTGAGAAGAATTCATGAATCAATTCATGATTGAGTGAATCAATTTATCAACTTCTAGGAGGTTTGGTGAAACGATTAACACTCCAATGAGTCTATCCATTAGTCAAAAACACTATATTGATTCTAGGACCTCTATAAATTGATCCATATGCATGACTCAATTCATGAAGTTAAAATTCATTTTGAAAATATTTTTAATGCATGTATGACTTTGAAATAATTTAACATACACCTAAAAGTATCCATGATAAAATGAAGTGATGAAAATGATTTTTTTTAATTCAAAAACATTTGTAATGAAAGAATCAATAAAGACACAAAAATCGTCTATTTAAAACTTAAATTTGACAAATTTAATTCCTTGTAATTTGAGTAGTTCATTTTAAATAATAAAGTGAACAATATCAAAATTTGACAAATTTGATTCCTATAAAGTGAGTAGTTCATTTTAAATAATAAAGTGAACAATATCAATTATTGATGATCAAACGAATTATTGGTATTATGTTACATACAGACAATTCAATTATTTTATCAACTTCTCACCTTAAAGAAATCAAATTTTATTTTTGACATACATCAAAACATTAAAGATAAACAAATTTAGCTCAAAAAGTTGTCAAATTTAAATTTAGATATATAAAAAAAATTATAAATTGTATAGAAAAATTGATATATTTTAAAGAAAAATGAAGCTTAAAGTATATATAGAAAAGTTGAATAAATAAATAAACTTTTGAAAAAAAAAACAATATTATGTAAAATCTCATTTTGATCTTATATATAGAAAGCTCCAAAGCTATGTAGTTTCACAAAACATTTTTAAACTTCTATAAAAAAAAATATCACTTTATTTTCACAGGTTTTATTTTTCAAAAAGTTAAAAGAAAAAACAAAATGAAAAATTCGGAAAATAGAATATAAAATGAAAACAAACTGCCATTTCATTAAAAAAAATAAAAATAAAAAACCTCTGCAAAATGTTTAATATCCTGATAATTAAAAAGAAGGAAAAAACATGTTGAAATGAATTACTAATCAGAATTAACCAGAACCATCGCAAATATAATGAAAGAACAAACTCTATATTTGATTATCGGAGACAAAATACTGTCAAAAATAGTATCTAAGACAGATCTATAAATCAAAGTCGCAATAAATCACAACATATCCCCAACTATATAACCACATTTCTCCAAAATACTGAGCAAAATGGGAGGATGGGCTCTAAATAAATTCAAACTATACGATTCAAGGGAGGAAAAATAAATTCAAACTATAAGATTCAATGGAGGAAAAATAAATTCATGGACCAAGAAAATTGAAATCCACTTTTTCATTGCGCAACATAGGACCCAAAACAACCGTCTCCGAAGAAACAAATTACTGCTGCTTGCACTCTGGTGGTCTTTCGCCCTGAGCATCGCTGAGCAGTGCACTACTCTTCTGAAAATATATAAAACAAAATGGAAATCAGGAATGCAATGTCTAGAGACATTGAAAAATAAATAAAGACATGAACTATATAAGCGGCGCACTCTTTCTCTTGCACTTTTTTATTTGTTGAAATTTATAAGTATCGTTAAATTTATGTGGAACCCACATGATTTAGAGGGACCAATAATTTCAACTTATAGAAGAGAGCTTGTCGGAAAGAGAGTGTCGTTATCATGCATCAATAAGACAATGTTAATGACTATACCTTGCTAGCTGATGACTGCAGCAACATTCCCAGGACAAAGGACAAGTGAAAAACAATCGCATTAATTCGAGTTCAAATTTCAAATTAAGAAAAGTAAACCAACATGTTAGTGCTTCAAATCATCAAGTAATACCTTCTTCTTTGTCTTAGTCTCTTCCTCATCTTCCTCATCATCATCATCATCATCATCCTCCTCGTCCTCCTCGTCTTCATCATCCTCCTCGTCCTCATCCTCATCGTCCTCATCCAGATCTTCAAAATCCTCTCCCTCAGCAGCCTCCCCAGTAAACCATGACACAGCATGTGGGATGATCTTGTCTCTTATTGTTGACCTGAACAAGAATCAAAATTCATTTAAGTATAGAGTTGAGACTACAAAAGATAAACGGCATCATGAATCAACAGTTATGTTACAGCAAAAGGCAATTTGGCTTTACCCAATGTCATAGTCCTGCTCCATCTTATTCTGAAGCTCCTCAGCCTGTTAAAAAAATAAATAAATTGTTCAAGCAATAGTATCTTACCATGTAGCACTAACACTTTAAATTTTAAATTGAAGACATATTTCGAGTCCAACACGTGTCTCCGATGGCACTGACATGACATTGTTGGCACCGACATGACATTGACATGTGGTTCCACTCAATCACTTTTTTTTAATTATTTTTGGTGTTTGTGTCAGTGTCATTATCCTGACAGGTGTTTGTGTGTATATTAATTAGTGCTTCATATGTATTTCACATTTAAATTTAAATTTAAATTTTGCCATGAATATGGATAGCCTGCCATACTGCTTCTTCATCAAGGTCTTCGTCATCTTCGGGGACTTCTGGTGGATTGAAAAAGTTGAAGAAACTTTCACAGGTTTCAGTTTTGATAATTGGCTTAGCATTCTTGGAACCCTTCTTGGGCTTTTTCTTCAAAATCTTCTGTGTCAAGCACTTGCCAGGAAGCCATTCAATTTCAGTCCTGTAAAAAAATGAAGCAAGCAAACCTCATTTACAATCATTAAATATGGATAACATATTGCATAATAGCATCATGTAAAAAATAAAAGGTTACCCAATAGCCTTCTCCAAAATCGGTTCATCCTCGTCAACCATATGATAAATTTTTGTCAAGACAGAGTTTGAAAAGTATGGATTGGTATCAAAGAAGAACTCAAGCTTGAATCCTTTTGGCTCCTCAATCCTGCTCCACTTGATATCCTTGAGAAACTTGAGAGCACCTTCATCACCCTCCGAAATCTAATTCATAGAGAAGCCATGAAAAGATCATTAAAAAAGCAATAATTATATGGCTATAAAAACTCAAGCATTATTTAGTAAAAAAAGTTGACAAAAAACTTTCAACTAACCTCTTCAACCAGCACATCGTTGTTTTTCATTGCAGTGAGCCAGAAAGAAGGCACACCTTTCTCTACATAAGTCACAAGAAAATCGTTAATGTCAAGATTCAAAAACAACAAAAGTGTAAGGTGCCAATTTGTAGTTAAATACCTTGATCCTCTGCTGCATCAGCTTCAGTTTCAATTGCCACCACTTCAGCAACACCATTCACAATTTCATAGCGCTACATCGATTTATAAATAAGTTTTAGTGATCAAGATATTAATCAAATGCTCCCATACAAATCAGATTCAATAATTTTAAACTTGAATAACACAAAAATTCAGCATTATTTAATTGGATCACAAAACCACTAATATCTGCGTGTCATTAAATAGCATCATGCATGATATGCAAGATATTCTAGACAATAACGTAATCTTCATGATACCTTAGTGTACAATGGTTGATACAGTTTCTGGTATTTGGCTTCAAGAACCGCTCTCTCCTCCAGAAATTTTGCCTCCAATTCATCATGTTCACCCTGTATAGTAAAAAAAACAATTCAGAAGCCAACATTACCAGAAAAACTCATCTTTGTAGGGTAGCTAATAAAAAAGCAAAAACAGATAAATGACAGAAGATTCATTAGATAATAAGGGTTACAAAAAGGTTTTACCACAGACAGCAAACTCATACTCACAACTCAGATTACAAACTATTTACCATATAAAAAATACATGGTCGAGGTAAATTTTATTTAAAATATATATATATATATATATATATATATAATGAAACAATGGAATTGTTTTAACTCAGTCCAATAACAATTTCCAAGTGCATATAAAAAGCCATGATCAACACAAATAGTAATTCTAGAAATCAATTCTCCCTACCAAATACGTCTATCTTTTAAATTAAGAAGATATATTATATTCAAATAATTATTTCACACAGCAAAAGAGAGCCTCGGCCTAACGGTTAGACGTTTTTCGGCGTGTCTTGAGGATCATGGTTCGAGTCATGAAATCAGCCTCTTATAAATACTATAAAAGACTGACTACTATAACCCACAATCAATCCACCACTTCTCAGACAATGCCGTGACAACAGATCTATAATACCACATTATCCTAAAATAATTTCAATAATTTTTACTGTGTGACAGAGTAACTTTATAAAAATAGTACATATGAAGTTGTAAATTATTCCAAAAAAATATTGTAAAACAACACAAAAATCTAAGCAACCAACAATAACTAGAAGCATCGTAATCATAGTAACTGTAAAATTTAGGAAATATACCTGAATCTCTCTCAGAACCTCAACACGCTTCCTGACAACAGGGGATAGAGTCTCCAGAACATCAGAGTGCTGCCCAGCCAAGTTTTGAATCTTGCTCTGCACACAAAAACAACCACAAAAAACACTACTTGATAAATGATAACTCAAATCAATCATAGAAAAAACACATATAACTTAACAATTGATGATTAAATTAGGGTTTGATTAAATTATATTAGTTACCAATAAAACATGAAACTTTACAAACAAAAAAATGAAAAAACATATGGGTCAATAATTCAAGCAAAAATATTAAAACAAATTGAGTGACTAATAAAGAGACATAAAAACCTTGTAACTCAAACCAATCAACAAGGACAACAAAAAAAAAACACAAATCATAAAAATGGATAATCAAAATCAGGGTTCGATCAAAACATATTAGATAAAAATAAAGCACGTCACAACATTTGATTTTTAAAAAACATAACAGTCGATAGTTGAAGCAAAAAGATATAAACAAAATGAGTAACTAATGAAGAGTCATAGAAACCTTATAACTCAACCCAATCAACAAAATAAAAACCCAAAACGTAAAAATTAATGATCAAAATCAGGGTTCGACTAAAACATATTAGATAACAATAAAGCACGAAAGTTCAAAACAATTACTTTTTTAAATAAATAAAAAACGTAAGGGTCTAAAATTGAAGCAAAAAGAGCAAAACAAATTGAGCAACAAATGAAGACACATAAAAACCTTATAACTCAAACCAATCAACAAAATAAAAAACCAAGGCGTAAAACTTGATGATCAAAATAAGGGTTTATCAAAAAACATATAGTAGATAACAATAAATCACGAAAGTTCACAACAATTAAATTTTTTAAAAAAAAAAAAGGTTTATAATGGAAGCAAAAAATATTGAGCAACTAATGAAGATAAAAAACCAAAACATAAAAAATTGATTACCAAAATCAGGGTTCAAGTATAACATTTTAGATAAAAAAAAACTTCACAAAATTAATTCAAAAAAAAAAACACGGGTCTATAATTGAAGCAAAAATGAAATGATTAACTAATGATGAAAGATGCAAACCTTGAGAGCGTTAACTAGGTCAGCTCGATCCCCTTCATTGAGAGCTGCTAATAAAAAAATAATCAAAATTCAATAAAAGAAATTTGCATAGAAACAAAAACAAAACAAAAGAGATAGAAAGAGAGAGAATGAGAAGATACACACCAGAAGTGAGATCTGCCATGTTGAAAACTTGGTTGTTTTTGGCCATTGTTGAGAATGAGAAAGGGAACAGAAAGAAGCAATGAAGAAAATGGGGAGAGAGGGTTTTGAAGTAACACAACACAAGCGGCTATAACTCTAATCCTCTTTGCTTCTCCCTCCTTTTAAACTAACAAAAAGGCCTTCGAGCTCTTTTCCTTTTTTAATTTCATTCATTTTTTTTTGTTTTTTATTTATTAGGGTTTCCTTCATTTTTTATTTTTCTACACCTACCCATATTCTACATCTATTTTTTTATATTTATATTATTATAAATTATTTGAGTCAAAATAATAATTATTGAAAAAATTTACATTAATGTAGTGTATGTTTTTTATAGTTAAAATTGAATATTTTTATGTAATAATATGTTTGGTGTGTGACATAATTAAGTTTATTATTTGACGTGTGATTAAATTTGGTATAACGGATGATCGTTATTTGGTATATGCAATTTTGTAGATGAAAATAAAATTAGTTGTGATATCCGAACGATGAGAGTTGCTATTTTCGATAAAATAAAATAACGTTTAAATTATGATATTTTGTATTTATTATTTACTTATAATAGCGAACATCTGTGATCGTTGACACGTTATTTTACGATATAACTGTCGAGGCATTATTTTATACATGCAATTAAAATTTATAAATGGAAATAAAATTTCATATAATATTTTTTACAAAAACAAACTTATAATATTTTATTTAAAATAAAAGAGGAAATATAACGAGATAAAATATTAAAAATTTGGTGACATGTCTAACATGTGATTCCCTTAGTTAAAATATAAACAATTGTATGTATTTGTTTATCTATGAGATAACTTTACCAAAAAAATTGAATGAGAAAACAAAAAATTGTCTACTTTTATGCGCCATGGTTCAATCCTTTAGCAAGACATGAGCATGTTCCACCCTACTTTGAATTGTCTCATACTTTTGCCCCTACAAATATTTCACGTCAACATTGCAAAATGCTCCTTCAAGTCTACTATAAAAATCCAAAAGCTAGAGGGAGAATGGCATCATATTGCTGCAAATGATCCGTGACAAAATTTCACATACCCCATTGTATCCAACATGGCTTGTTCTTCAGACATGTAAATGAAACATATTGTGGAGTTTCAAATTTCAATCTCTTCATCATATATATATAAACTACACAGCGTTGGTAACACACCACACTCATATTTCTAAGTCAATTTTTCATGCGTAAGCCATTATGATACAATTAAGACCTTAGTCGCTGCTATTGTTAAACAATTTTATGTAATGGGTCGATCATCATATTTTGCTACCATGCATCCTAACAGGGACCTTGATGGTAGTGTTTAAACTATTTATTGTAATGGAAATGGAAGTAAACTAGAAAAAGAATTAATTGTGTGAATGTGTTTTCATTTTATTAAAATGGTTATGATATTTGTATATAGCTTTTATCAGATTCTCTCTAACTACATTCTACATAATTAACTAACTAAACAAGTGGTTTATTAGTTAGTGATTACATACAATGGATATTTAACTTAATTATAAAACTTTCAATACCAAGAACGTTCTTCGTATCTAACACTTGTCTAAGAATGTTTTTGGTTTTTAACACTCTCCCTTAATTCAAGTTTCTTCAATCGGGAGGTTTCCCACTACCATTAGCCAAAGCAGTTGTCATTAATGCAGCAGCCTCCATAACTCGCGATAAAAGGGTTCCACATAAACTCTAAAAACTTCAAAAAACTTGCTCTCCTTTTTCTCTTCCAATTTGCTTGGTCCAAATACTTGAAGACGATTTTATCCTTTTTCTAATGTCAGGCCTTCTCTTGAACATCTCAGTTGCTCAAACACTTCCTCCACTGAAATTCTTTACCTTTCAGCTATACTACTTTCTATCAAACCATTTGTCATGGGCTCATCTTCACTAGAGTCTTCGTCAATGTCAAATTCAGATAACTAAAACTCCAAGGAACTTGAACTAGCTTGTTTAATTTCTTCTGCACTAGAATAACTAGATAAGTATGACTTATGAAGTCCAAGATCATTAGAATCTTATACCAAAGTAATATCGATAAGTGTAACTCCATAATGCTTCCACTTCTCCTTTAAAACTTCATTTGTCCATGTCTTGCATATGTTTCCCAAATAGAGGGTATCATTGTTCTGACTTTGAGTAACACCACATTGTTTGCCATTAATCATTGGATTTTCAAGCTATGCTACAACTCGTTTTGCTTGCTCCACATTTCAAAACGCAAGAATGAAAATCCCTTGTTCCTTTTAGTTTGAGGATTCATCATCAACCTGACCTCAATAACAACCCCATATTCACTGAAAACCTTCTTCGGATTATCTTCACTATCATCCTTGTCTAGGCCCCCAACAAATACTTCAAAACTATAAACAAAATTTTATGTCTCGATTTTCACTTTTCCACCACCACCAGATTTCTTAGAACTCGCGATGCGTCCCTTTCCCTACTGAGCCTTTGGACCAGAGTTAACCAAATTTTTCGAACTCGTATTCCTACTACCACGATTGTGCTCGTTGCTCACATTTCCAAGCTCTTTCTGACATTCTTCTTCTTTCTTATTCACAGTTTCAATTTCAGCTTGTTCCAATTCAACAACTCAGAACTTTTTAATCTTAGATTCCTCCTTAGCTAGCTTTTGAGCCACCAATGCTTCCCTGAGTTTCTCATTTGCTTCCTCAGCCATTATTTGTACTTCTTTCAACTCATCAATAATTTTTACCTTCTCCTTCTTAGTCTGAAGAATATGTTCCTTTGCTTTGTTTAGATCTTCTTGAGATGCATTCAACTAGTTCTGCAATTATGAACCATCATCTTTTGATTCGGCGTGTAACTCGTTCGCTGCATCACTTTATGGGTCTTGTGCAGCCTCCACATCATTAACTTTCTCTGAACCATCATATTTTGGTTCAACCAGCAACACATTCCCTGCCTCACTTTCTGTTGTTTTTCCATTTCTTATTTTGATCACTATGTTGCTAGCTCCTTCAGCTTCCAAAGTTCTATCACCAACAAACCTGATCTTGCTCCTTCTTGATGTATCAACATCCACAAGCCATTCCCTCTAGTTTGTCATGTGATTAGAACAACCAATATCAAGAAACTAGAATTGAGGCAAAAAATGTTTTACGTTTGTGGTAGCCATTAACAAGAATGTTTATGAATCTGACGAAGAACGTTCTTCGTTCGTGGTAGCCATTAACAAAATTGTTTGAGTCTGACAAAGAACATTATTGAGCAACACAAGCTTCATTTTCTTCTTTCTTCTTATGTTTTCCTTCTATGTCAGCTCAACATTCATTAGCGAAGTGTCCAAACTTCTCATAATTGTAACATTGCCTCTTCTTCTTATCAAAGTTCTTTTATCTTTCTTTTGATTTACTACTTGCATTGCCCTTTTCTGATGAAGACTCAAACTCATTATCAAATTTTATGAATTTATTGTTTTTCCATTTCTTCATCTAGACTCTTTTCTTGTTGGAATATGCTACCAGTGCCAGATTTTCATAATTCCTCTTACTCCTTTCATCTAGTCTCAACTATCTTGCTTCTAGAGTTACATGCAACTCTTCAAGACTCAATGTGGAAATGTCTTGGGATTCCTCAATGGCACACACAACATAATCGAACCTTGGAAGCAAACATCACAATATGTTTTCACATAGTTGATATTCAGTAAGCTTCCCACCGCATCTAGTCATCTAATTTGTGATACTCTTCAATTTTGAAATCATATATGACACTTTTTATTGCTCCTCCGTCTACAGCAATTCGAATTATCTTTGTAGGGTCTGTAATTTCACCTTCATGACCTTAGTTCCTCCAAAATAACACTTCTCTAGAATGTCCCAGGCTTCTTTTGCACTTCTTGCATCATAAATTTTATCAAAGTTGGTTGTATCAAGGCATTGATGAAGAAAAAAGGTGGCCTTAAAATCTTTCTTCTTGTTTTCTTTAAACTTCGATCTCTGCTCCTTTGTTGGATTGGCTCCTAGATTTTCAAAACATTTTTCTATGATTTCCAACACTTGAAATTTAAACAATGTTTGAATATGCACTCTCCATCTATCCCAATCTTTTCCATCAAAATATGGCATATGGGCTGAAAATTTTATATTGTTTGCTCTTGAACCCATTCTCACTTCACCCGTGTTTGATCATCACATTTCACTTGTGTTTATCACTCTGGGGTCGAAACCTTTATCAATTGTTAGTGTTTAAATTATTTCTTGCAATGAAAGTAAACCAGAAAAAGAGTGAATTGATGTGAATGTGTTCTCATTTTATTGAATGGTTATGCTATTTATATATAACTTTGATCATATTCTCTCTAACTAACTTCTACATAACTAACTAACTAACTAACTAAACAAATGGTTATTTAGTTAGTGATTACATACAATCAATATTTAACTCAAATTACTAAACTTTCAATACTAAAAATGTTCTCCGTATCTAACACTTTTCCAATATTATTCTTGGGTTCTAACACTTGAGTCGAGTCGATGATCATACTTTGCTACCATGCATCCACCAAGCTTGTCCCTTAGTAGGGACCTTAATCATTTTTATATTATTCTTTTTGACTATTTTTTTTTAATATCATTACTAATTCATTCATGATCAAAACAAATTTAAAAAATATTTTTAGAAAAAATGAAAACATGATTATTTTTATGATGTGACGTAACAGATTACTAATAAGATCTTAAAAAATTTAACTTTAAAAAAAATTCCTTCAAAGATGCAACAATAATATAAAATAGTTCATATTATTCTAAAGGTTATAACTAAATAACCAAACATCTCTAAATAACTCAATATAATAAAATTTGATATTCTTGATTCAATAATTAAAATCTCTATCAAGACTTCAAATTCTTGAAATAACATTTTACTATCACTATAACAAAAACTATTATTTTTTAGAAATATTTCAAAATATTTGCAACATAATTTTGATTTCTTATCAAAGAATGGCCCAAAACCTTTCTTTGATAAATAAATCTAAGAATGTCATTATATATCATATGCGAGAGATATTGGTAATATGCTAAATGGTTGTGCATCTCTCTTGTGTTTTGACTAATATTTTTTATGACACAATGTTTTGGCAGATATGTTGTCGTGTAAAAATAGATATGTGGTTTCGAATTACTATTTTCAAAATAAAATGCAAATGTTTTGCTTTTTATGAGCGCATTGTCATTTGCGATTAGTTGAAATTTTCTGTATTTCGCCTTTGCTCTTTCACAACCTACCTAACATGATTTTATTGATCTTTTCGGAAACAAATAAACATAAATCAATCTTGGAATAGAAACACCAATTATATCAGCAAATAAAATTGAATTAACTTGATCAGGACATTAGCCATAAATAATCAAAACATGTTCATTATCACATCTCATGTTACCAAAAGTATCATACAAGTAGGGCATTTCTCATCAAAACCTACCTTAAACAAGTTTATTAACCTTAACATTCATGTAGTTAGTATATCATTCTATAAGTCACTAAGTTGAAGTAAGGGAAATGAACATGTTATTCAACCAAAATAGGGTAAAACACAATAACGTTATTTCATCAAAACATGTTCTATAAGAACATGAACAACACAACAACAAAAACCATCAATTAAATCTCAATAGTTAACAACATAATCAACAAACTAGAAGATAACTTTTACTAGCCAAATCCAACAAAAAATCGCCTAATAAAATGAAAATATAATCCAATCCAAAATCCTAGAAAAAGTTAGAAACATTTGCACAATCAAACCCAAAAATGACTGGTCGCTGATTCGCATAGACCCACATGTGTGCGTATACATATTGAAGTCGTTTGTTTTTAAAAAAAAAATAACTTTTATAGTATTTTATCTTTTTGTTATAATTTTATTTAAAGAATTTTTAAAATAAAACTTCAAATGAAAAATTTGTTTGTATAGTTCATCTTAAAATATAATTATAAGAATTTTGTCTATTTGCCACAATTTTTTTTAGGATAATTAAATTTAAAAAAAGATGAAAATGAAAATCTATTTTGAGAAGCTTTTTCATAATATTTTCTTAAAAGTTGCCTTTAAAAAAAATGATTTTTATGATGTTAAAATCTCTAATAATGACTATCAAAATATTTTTTAGCTTGACTCAAGTTTTAGTCCTCTTATTTTTATCAATTCATTAAATTAGTTTCTCTATTTTAAAATTCGACGGTTTTGCTCTCAACTTTTTAGATTTTTTAACTAAAATAAATAATTATTTAACCATATTTTAAATGACATGATATACAATATTATGATGTATAATCTTCTAGATGCATTAATTACTTATATATTATTAATTAAATTACAAAAATAAATAATTTATGAAGTTGAAACTGAAATTTTTAAAGATTTTAATTTTAATTTTATAAATATTAATAATTCAATATCATCTTATTACATGTCATATTATTTTATATATTTATTTTTTTAGTCTATTATGATTACATAAATTATTTTCATGTCCAAAATGAGATTTTTAAATAATAGTTGAATGAATAGTATATCGATATTTTTTAGAATGTTTTTTATAATATAATTTTGTAAAAACATTAATTATCATTTTTCATTTAATTTTGAATGACTAAATCAAGTTGAAATATGATTTTTATAAGTTCATTTATTTATTTTGTTGTGTTACTATTTTTATCTTCAAATTTTGTTTTTGTTAAAACAATAATTGATTGAATAAATAAATATTTTCCCGTGGAATTTTCAAAGCTCGACGATTAAGTTGGTCATGTTTTTGAAGTAAAAATGTTGCTTAAGAATATTAACACCAACTTTTATATATCAACTTTATATGTAAGATACAAACATGATCAAATTATAAGTTTTTAGTTTTTATGATAAAAAATTATTGACTAAATTAATCATATTTTTTAAGAAAAAATGTTGATTGACATAAAACATTTATATATAAGAGAATCAAATTATGGTTTTTTATTTTTTTTATAATAAAAATAATCGACTAATTCAACCATTCTTTTTGAATTAAAATATTACTTAATATTGACATTAACTTTTATGTATAAGATATATAAAGACAATCAAATTACATATTTTTTATTTTTATAATAAACATAATTTATTACGTTGATCATGTTTGTGGATAAAAAATGTTACTTAAATATTAACACAAACTTTTATATAGATATATACGACATTAATCAAATTACATATTTTTATTTTTT
>JBBPBS010001075.1:3117581-3138251 GCA_037974835.1 Cicer judaicum | reverse complement strand
TTCATTCAAAAAAAATATTGAAAAAAATGAATTTATAATAAAATTATAAATGAATTAGATGTCGATAGTTAGTTGAGAACGTTTTCCTTGATAAAAATGGGTTTATAAATAAAAGAAAAATAAAAAATGGAGTTTGTTGAAAATATCATGTTGACAAAAAAAATTATGAATAATTAAAAAAAAATTAATATAGAAGTAACACGTGCCATACAAAATTTTACTTTATAAATATATTATTGATTGATATCGTGTGTGATAATATGTATATAAAAAATCTAATATAATAAAAAAAATACTATTATATCCGTTATTATGTACGCATCAAACACATTTTTATGTCTATATTACATTTCATCTTTATTCATTTATATCTTATATTTTGTCATTATCATATTATTACACTTAATTATCAAAGAAATCTAAATTTGTTTATTGATATTGTAATATATCCCTACCTCTCCTTTTAATTTTTTATCAAGAAAATTATAATTTATTTTATTATATGAAATATATTGAAGTTATTATCAATTTAAAAAAGACGTCATTACATACAATTTGGTGAATGAGGTAAAAAAATTAATGTAGCACGTCAAGTTTTATATGACCTCAAAAGACATGGTACTAATCTTTAATGTAGCACATTGTGTGAATTTTTAACACGATTTTAATGAAAACATGAAATGTTTTTCTTTTACTGACTATAGTCATGGTTGAGAAAAATGTTTGTATATAAAGTCATTTCAGCAATTCATTTGTTACTAACTTGAATATCTCTTTTTTGATAGCGTTTTGATTGCTATTTTGCATTTGATTTCCTCACGGATAGAAATTTAGTGACTATCTAATACCGAATTTGCTTACCCTTAAGCAAATAGTTAAATATTTGGTCAACTTTAGTAGTGTAAAAGTATATTCAATGTCATTTTTTATTGTATTTGTATATGTTGTAAGATTTATGGGTCACATATGTAATTAATTAATAAAGTGTGTTAGGGTCATTATATAATTAGCCAATAAACTAGGGGTCAAATAATATATAATAGTTTATGGCTAAAGAGTATAATAGTTATGAAAATTAATAGTGTAGATACCAGACAGTTTCTAATTTAATGAGGGGCTGAATTGGAAATACTGCAATTTGGAATATAACTAATAATAGTTATATATAGGGGTAGTGGTCCCCAAGGCAAACACAATAAGACTATTCAGTTTCACAAACCCTAAAGAGAAAACTCTCTAGTTCTCTGGTTCTCTCTATCTCCATCAAGAGAGTAAGATCATCAGGGTGTTTTGCTGAGGAAGATCACCCAACCTATTGGCTCTATCATCATCATCTTAGGATTTCATCAATGGCAATTCCCACAGTTACGCTTCCGTCTTTAGTTATTCATCATGTAATTGAAATGGATTGTTGAGCATAATGGTATAGGGTTTTTTCAACAATTGGTATCAGAGCCTACCATGTTTAATTCATGATGAAATTCGGTTATTGTCTTTATTTTTAGGATTCAATTTGAGAATTTTGACATGATTGAAATCTTAGAGTTTGTAATTTGGGAATATTCATATTTTTTGTGTGTCTGCTAATATGTGATTCTTTGAGCAGCCAATCTATGTGGTCTGTCTTGTATTCTTTTATGTTAATTAACTTGGGTTTGCTAAAGACTGTTATTACTAAATTCTTTTGTTCTGGACCGTATCTGCTTCTGAGTTCTAGCATGTAATAGTGACTTATGACTCACTATATTCCTCTGTTAGTCTAGTATGATCTTGAGGAAATAATACTGATTGTATATATCTATTTGTATTAGAAGAGCTTACGTAGTTTATTATTTAGAGTTAAGATACAATTTGGTTACTGATAAATGTTATCTTTTTTATTTTATTCATCTTCTGTCTATACAAATCAATTCCTGGAGTTGCTAACAAGTCAACCCTTCCGACATTTGGTGTCAGTGAGCGAGTGTAACAATTACTTAATTTGCCCATCATACTGCTTACTTGAAATGACAATCTTGCCTCCAACCATAATTGGGCCTACATCACCCGATTAACATGCTGCAAGCCTGACTTGCTAAGTTAGTGCCAAGGGTATTGCAGTCTTAAGGGTTGAAGATGATATTGTTATTCTAAACATCGTGTGATACATACTACATAGTGTAGGCAGAAACCCTTGGGGATTAAAATGACAATAGCAATATCTTTTATCGACCCAATCATATATTTTCTCGTTATTTTATTTTTGGAAATGAATTGCAGATGTTGTACAATGAAATTATTGCTAATAAATAAGTTTGAGTTGAGGAGACTTGATACATGCCTGGTTGCTCCTTGTCCTTTATACAGTAAATATGGGTTTGCAATTTTCAAGGAAATCAAGCTTTATTCGGACAATTTATGCATTTTAATTTTTTTTTAAATGATTAATTGATTCTAATTCTATGAATGATGCTATAGTGTATCTCAATCAAATATTATGAGCAGGATGTGTTGCCTTAATAATTTAATTTTGTTTTTAAAGAAAAGCAATTTTGTTCCCGTTGAGACTTTTGAGTCAAACTCAAGACCTCCCATTCAATTAATTGAGCTACATGGTTATATGATTTCAATTTAACATGAATTTTTTTTGTTGATAATTATCAAATACTAATGAAACATAGTTTATATTAGTGAACAATATTTTTTTTAAATATTGTTTTATTTGGATATAATAAATATATGTTCAAGTCAAGTTTGATATTTTGAATGAGTTAATTGAAACTTGATGTCGTCAAAGTGACATCTCTTGTCTAAATTGCTCGTGAAGAGTGTCAAATGGCTGTGTATATGTTTATTCATGCGGGTATTGACCGGTCCAAAGGAAGGTTAATATTTGGCAGAATCACATATACACATGCAATGATAAATGTGTGACAATTATTTGGTATACATGTGAGTAGTAAATCAGCCCAAAGGAAGGTTTATTGTTTGACATGTCTTATTGTCAACAGTTGATCGTTGCAACAAGAGTACCACTAGCAGTTGGTGTTACTGTCCAAGGACTTGACACCAATGGTGCAATGGGTATCTTGAGATGGGTTAAATTCCATGATTTGAACATATGTATTTATTTATTTATTGATTTATTTTCCTATAATGTGAGTTTCTAAGTTTCGTTCTTTATTTAATTCACAGCATCTATTGCTTCCATATCTGCAAATTTGAGTTCTATTCTTGTCTTTGATGGGACAAATTTTAAGGAATGGAAAGAGAACATTCTGATCATTCTTGGCTGCATGGATCTAGATCTTGCATTAAGAATTGAATGACCCCCTACTCCTAAGGACTCTAGGTTCTTCTGAGGAAAAATTAGAGTATGAGAAATGGGATCGCTCAAATCGCATAAGTCTTATGATCATAAAGCGTGGCATTCCTGAGGTCTTTAGAGGTGCTGTCTCGGATGAGATAGTTACAGCTAAATATTTCCTTGTTGAGATGGAAAAACGCTTTGAAAAAAGTGATAAGACTGAAACAAGTTCTTTGCTTCAGAATTTAATTTCCATGAAGTATCAAGGCAAGGGAAATATAAGAGAGCACATTATGATGATGTCCAACATTGCTTCTAAGCTTAAAGGACTAAAGCTTGAATTGTCAGATGACTTACTCATTCATTTAGTATTGTTGTCTCTTCATTCGCAATTCAGTTAGTTTAAGGTGACTTATAATTGTCAAAAGGAGAAATGGACTCTTAATGAGCTCATTTCATTATGTGTGCAAGAAGAGGACAGGCTGAAGCAAGATAGGACTGAAAGCGCTCACTTTACTAGTATCTCTAAAGACAAGGGCAAAAGGAAAAGAATTGAGGAGCCCAAGAACAAAGTTGCTGCTAAGGGTCCAGAACAGAAGAAGCAGACTAAGGATAACAATTGCTTTTTCTGCAGGAGTCCTGGGCACGTAAAGAAGGATTGTGCCAAATATCACGCTTGGCGTGTTAAGAAAGGGTTGCCTGAACTTCCGAAAGCCTAGTAATACTGAAAGATGCATCTATGTAGGAGATGGGAAGAAGGTAGAAGTTTAAGCCATAGGAAAATTTAGATTATTATTAAGTTCCGGTCATTATTTGGATTTAGAAGACACTTTTGTTGTACCGTCATTTAGACGGAATTTGGTCTCTATTTCTTATTTGGACAAATCAGGATATTATTGTTCATTCGGGAATAAAGAATTTACTTTGTCTTTAAATTCGAATGTTGTTGGAACCGGTTTACTTTCTGGTTATGATAATCTTTATTTGTTGGAAACTATGGCTAACTATAATGAAACCTTGAATGTGGAATCGTCCCACAATACACTATACCGAGGTCACCCAGCATGAATGGTGTAGCTGAAAGATGAAACAGGACTCTTAAGGATATGGTAAGGAGTATGATTTGTCATTCCACCTTGCCAAAGTCACTCTGGGGAGAGGCATTAAAAACAACAACATACATTCTTAATAGAGTACCAACTAAGGCAGCGGCTAAAACACCTTATGAGCTTTGGATTGGGCGTAAGCCTAGTCTGAAGCACCTTCATGTTTGGGGATGTCCAGCTGAGGCAAAGCCTTATAGGCCGAATGAAAAGAAATTTGAACCCCGAACAATTAGCAGCTATTTTATAGGGTACTCAGAAAAATCAAGGGCTATAAATTTTATGATCCTAATTTGAGAAAAAATTTTGAGACGGGAACAACAACGTCCTTTGAGGATATTGAGTTTGGGGGGAAGATTAAGGTTAAAGATTTTGTCTTTGAGGAAGAATCAGTAACAATTCCAGAACTGATTCTTCCACCAGTTGACTTTCCCATTATTGAACAAACTCAAGATGATCTGGTTGTTCAGGAAGAACAAAATCCAGATCAAATTCAAGATCCTCAAGAACAAGTGCCTCAAGATCCAGCTCCATTGCGGAGATCCACTAGAGAAAGAAAAATGCTATTTCGGATGATTATGTAGTATTTATCAATGAGGTAGAGGAAAATGTTGGCATGACGGAAGACGATTCGGTCAACTTTCATCAAGCCATGCAAGATTCCCATTCAGATAAGTGGATTGAAGCAATGAATAAGGAGTATAAGTCAATGCAAGACAATTCAGTTTGGGAACTTATCTCATTACCTGAAGGAGTGAAACCCATTGGTTACAAATGGATTTTTAAAACAAAGCGGGATTCCAATGGTAATGTGGAGAGATATAAGGCATGTCTTGTGGCTAAGGGCTATACTCAAAAGGAAGGGATTGATTATAAAGAGACTTTCTCTCCGGTTTCATCGAAAGACTCTTTAAGAATAATCATGGCTCTTGTTGCTCACATTGATTTGGAGCCCATCAAATGGATGTAAAGACAGCGTTTCTCAATGGCGACATTGATGAGACGATCTATATGGTGTAGCCAGAAAACTTTATGTTGGGAGACCCAAAGAATATGGTGTGCAAACTAAGAAAATCCATTTATGGGCTAAAACAGACTTCTCGTCAATAGTACCATAAATTTCATCAAGTAATTCTCTCATTTGGTTTTGAGATGAATACAATTGATGATTGTGTGTATCATAAGTTCAGTGGGAGCAGACATATTTTCCTGGTCTTGTATGTTGATGACATACTGCTTGCCACTGACAATATATGCATGTTGCACGAAACTAAGAAATTTCTATCAAAGCATTTTGAGATGAAAGATCTCGGCGACGCCTCTTTTGTATTAGGAATTCAGATACACCGAGACAGATCTCGAGGTATTCTTGAATTGTCATAAAAGAGCTATATCGATAAGGTTCTCAAAAGGTTTGGGTTACAGGATTGCAAACCAGGGGACACCCCAGTTGCTAAGGGAGACAAGTTTAGTCTCAAACAGTGCCCTAAAGAAAGTTTGGAAATTCAAGAAATGCAAAAGATCCCTTATGCTTCAGCTGTAGGGAGTCTTATGTATGCCCAAGTATGTACGCGTCCAGACATAGCGTTCATAGTAGGGATTTTAGGCAAATATTTAAGCAATCCAGGTCTTGACCATTGGAAAGCAGCCAAGAGGGTCATGAGATATTTGAAGAGAACAAGAAACTACATGCTCACATATAGGAGGTCAGACTAGTTAGAGATCACTGGGTACTCTGACTCGGATTTTGCGGGATGCCAAGACAACTTAAGATCAACTTCAGGCTATGTCTTTCTGTTAGCTGGTAGAGCAGTTTCTTGGCGTAGTGCCAAGCAAGGTCTTACTGCTTCATCAACCATGGCAGCAGAATTCGTAGCAATTCATGAGGCATTTGACCAGGGAATTTGGCTGAGAAATTTTGTCATGGGGCTGCAAATAGTTGAAGGGATTGAAAGACCACTCAAGTTGTATTGTGACAATAGATCAGCAGTCCTGTATTCTAACAATAATAGGAGCTCAACCAAGTCAAAACACATTGACATTAAGTTCCTAGTTGTTAAAGAGAAGGTACAAAGTAGACAGATATTCATAGAACACTTAGGGACAAACTCCATGATTGCGGATCCGCTCACTAAAGGTCTACCACCCAAGGTCTTTCATGAGCATACTGCTCACATGGGTGTGCTACAGTTTGAGGGATCTTGCTTTTAGTGGGAGTTTCGTCCATTATGTAATTTATGGTATATGTTTAATTGTAAAATACAAATACATTGTATTTGGATTTTCTGATCAGAAATAAAGTTTAAAATATTCAGTTTTGGTTACTTTGTACACTTAAGTTATGGTATGATCTCATTCAGTAAAGTAGGACCAGTTGAAAATTGACATGCATTGACCAACTTCATGTAATTTTCATGCTACACTTTTCATAATGGGTCTATGTCATTTAGTTGTGTCAGTGCGGGTGATCATTGATGGGTTTAGTTATGCTTATTATGACGAAAGCCTCCTTGGTTCCATGTGTTGATACGATTAATGGACGGGACAATTTGGATTAGGGTCAAGGTAATTATAATGTCATTTTTGACGTCATAAAGTCTAACACACTCCTAAGGATACATGTATGACCAGTGGGAGATTGTAAGATTTATGTGTCACATATGTAATTAATTAATAAAGTGTGTTAGGGTCATTATATAATTAGCCAATAAACTAGGGGTCAAATAATATATAATAGTTTATGGCTAAAAAGTATAATAGTTATGAAAATTAATAGTGTAGATACCAGACAGTTTCTAATTTAATGAGGGGCTGAATTGGAAATACTGCAATTTGGGATATAACTAATAATAGTTATATATAGGGGTAGTGGTCCCCAAGGCAAACACAATAAGACTATTCAGTTTCACAAACCCTAAAGAGAAAACTCTCTAGTTCTCTGGTTCTCTCTATCCCCATCAAGAGAGTAAGGTCATCAGGGTGTTTTGCTGAGGAAGATCACCCAACCTATTGGCTCTATCATGTTTGTTTTCTTTTGCTTGAATGGACTACTTGAAGTAGTAATGTTGATTTACAAGAAAAGAGGGGTTTGAATTGTAAATGTTCCTATTAAAAAATTCCTGAAAAACTTAAAGATTTAACTCAAGAATGATATTGGTTAAGAAAATAGAAAATGAAGAACGTTCTTGATTTTTACTAGAATACGGAGAATGTTATTGGTTAGCTTAAAATCAGAAATTCAGCTCATGTTTTTTAACTTAAATAATTAACCATGCTTGATAAATAAGGAGATAAGAGAAAGAATATCAGACAAGGATGTATCCTGATTCACTCAACTTGGGCTACGTCCAGTCTTCACAACTGTGAGATTTTCCACTATGTGTTCAAAACAAAGAACATTATTGGTTTTATAGCACCTAGCTCAAATCAACCTTGATCTGCTTACAAACTTAATTTATTTTGACCCATAAAGAGATTTAATTAGGTCACCTATCAACCTTGACATAATTTCTTACAATCTACCCAAATTATATTACACTCTTATAGTTTGAGTTTTACAATAATGATGAGATTGTTTTGATAGAGTTAGAGATGTCTCAATTCTTGTTTGAGATTCGATTCTTTACAAAAAACTCAATACAATAAAACATAACATTGAAATATAATCAAAACTGATTTTTTCTTGAGAATTTTAAATATGTGAATGTTCTGAGGATGGGGACAAAGAACATTCTTGGTTTAGTGAAAAGGAGGGTTGACGAGAACGTTCTTGAACTGGAGAACATTCTGGGTTTGGTGATGTAGGGGGTTCATGGGTTGGGGAACGTTCTAGAACAGGAGAACATTCTGGAGAGGAGGGTTCAACATTTCTCAGGTTCTTTTTAGGGGCATTTGATTTGCTTCTCTATGGATTTTTTAGATTATTTTTGGCTAGGAATTGGACAATTGTGTTGGTGGTTTTGATTTTCATGGAACATGGTGTTGGTTTGGTGGTTTTTGGAGAAGGTTGAGATGGTTTTGTGAAATAAGGAAAAAATTGATTTATCAATCTCCGTTTTTGGTTTGAAGGAGTTGATTGAGAAGGTTTAGAAGAAAATTAAGATTTGGATGAGGTGATGGATTTTGTTGGGGTGATTTCTTTCTCTGATGGAGTTGTGTGAAGAGGTGTTTTAGATGATTCATCAGTTTTAGAATCATAGATGATGAAGAGAGATGGTTTGGTGTTTGAAGCTTTTGAAGTTCCAATTCCTGCATGGACACGCATAGAGCGTCTTTTTGCTGTTGTAGGATTTTGTAAATGTGGAGGAACTTGATCGAGATTTGGAGGAGGGCATGGGTAGAACGGTGGAAGGATAGTGGACACGTGATTTGAGTTAATGGGATTAGGAGTTGTTTCTGGGAAAGATGGAAGGGAATCTGAATATGTGGTATCAAAAGAAATTGCTAGTGGAGAGGTTGAACGACTTATGAATGTTGAAGATGGTGAAGATAATGATGGTTAATGTGTGATGATGTCTTAGCGCACACCACTGTTGTGTTATTGAAATGATTTGGAGAAAACATATTTGAGGAAAAAATGGAGGGTTTTAGTTTCAATTGCAGTTTCAAATGATGAAGGATTTGAAGTGGTTTAGTTTCCAATCATCATTTTGATTTTGAAGATAAAAAGTATTAAATGCAAAGATTTGCCTTTTTTGTGCAAGAGAGAAAATGATGATGCAAGGGAGAATGATGGTTGAAAAACGAAGACTGATGCCTCGCAAATGGAGATTGATTATTATTCTCTATTTTCTGCAGAATCATAATTTAACTTGAATTCTCTGCGTTTTTCACAATTTTTTAGTTTTTATTTGATCAAATTGAAACTATCCTCAACTAGAGGATTTGTAAAAATGTCAACAAACTGATTTTTAGTATCAACAAAGATTATTTCAATATCTTTCTTGGTAACATGATCACGAATAAAATGATGCTTTATTTCAATATGTTTTGATTTAGAGTGCTGAATTGGATTGTTACATAAATTGATTGCACTAGTATTATCACAATCAATTGGAATGCTTGAGTAACTTACAGAGAAGTCTTCAAGTTAATTTTTAATCCAAATAATTGTGAGAAACAATTTGCTGTTGAGACATATTCAACTTCAGTGGTTAATAAGACTATTGTGGTATGTTTTCTGTAAGATCGGCTTAGCAATGCTTCACCTAAGAACTGACATGCTCCACTAGTGCTCTTTCTTTCAATTTTATCTCCAGTGTATTCACCATCACAATAAACTATAAGATCAAATGAGAACATTTTCTATACCAAAGGCCAATATCAGTAGTTCCAACAAGATTTATGAAGATTCGTTTCACTATTGTTAAATGAGATTCCTTTGCTGCTAATTGAAATCTAGCACATAATCCTATTGCGAATACTATATCAGGTCTACTGGCAGTTAGATAAAGCAAAGAACCAATCATTCATCTATATTCCTTTTCTGAAATAGATTTTTCATTTTCATCTTTTTCTAATGAAGAGGATGAATGCATGAGAGTATACATAATTTTTTATTCATTTATTTTGTATTTAATTAACAAATCTTCAATGTATTTTTCTTGAAAAATAAAAATACCATTTTTAAATTGTTTTATTTGCAATCTAAGAAAATACCTTAATTCTTCCATCATGCTCATTTCAAATTCACTTTGCATGAATTTTGAAAATCCTTCACACACTTTTTCATTTGTGGATCCAAAAATGATATCATCAACATATAGTTGAACAATAAGTAAATCATTTTTCTCAGTTTTCTTAAATAATATAGTGTCAATTTTTCATCTTGAAAATCCATTTTTAATTAAAAATGAACTTAACATATCATACCAAGCTCTTGGTGCTTGTTTTAATCCATATAGAGCTTTGGTAAGTTTGAAAACATGATTTGATTTTGATTGATCCTCAAATCCAGAAGGTTGTCTTACATAAACTTGTCCATTTAAAAATCCATTTAAAAATGCACTTTTAACATCCATTTGAAACAACTTAATAAACTTGTGAGATGCATATGCAAGAAGTATACGAATAGCTTCTAACCTTGCAACTGAAGCAAAAGTTTCATTGAGCAACTAATCTTGTTGGTTATATCATTGAGCAACTAATCTTGTTGGTTATATCATCTTGTTGGTTATATCATTGAGCAACTAATCTTGTTTTGTTCCTTAAAACCTTACATTCTTCATCTAATTTTTTTCTTAAAACCTAGTGTGTACCCATAATTGTTTGATCCTGTGGATTAGGTACCAAGGTCCAGACCTCATTTTTCTCAAATTGCACTACAACAATTCTTCTTTCATGGCCTTAATCCAAGATTGATCAACTATGGGTTCCTTAATTGATTTTGGTTCAGTTTGAGATATCATTGCCATATTTTTTTATCATTCTTGAATGATTTTCTTGTTCGAATCCCATTGGTTGTGTCTCCAATAATTTGTGTTTGAGGATGATCTTCAATTGCTCTCCAGCTTTTTGGTGGAGAATGAAACGATGATTGTTTATCAATCTCTATTTCCTGTAGACAATTTTGAATTTCTTCTTCCTCAATATTTTTACTCATATCCAAATCATCAAACTCATCAAATAATATATGCATATTGATGTCTACAACTTTAGTCCTTAGATTAAACACTCTACATCCCTTAGAATCAGTTGAATAACTTAAGAAGATTGCTTTGTCTGATTTTGCATCAATTTTTCAAAGAACATATTTGTTGTTTAAAATATAACAATAGCATACAAAAATGTAAAAATAAGAAATGTTTGATTTTCTGTTTTTCCATATTTCATATGAGATTTTGTTGATGATTTTTCTTATGGATACACGATTTAAAATATAAAAAAAAAGTGTTAATAGCTTCAACCCAGAAATATCTTTCAACATTAGATTCTTCCACGATTGTTCTTGACATTTCTTGTAATGTTCTATTTTTTCGGTCAACAACTCCATTTTGTTATGGAATTCTTGTGTAAGACCCATAATTTTAAATTACACTTTATGTATTTTAGTGTATTTTGGTGTTGAACTCGGAGGCTTTTTAGCCAAAGTTATTAATATTTTGGGAGTTTAAAGGACCAAAAAGTTATATTGATACTCGATTAAAATTAATCGTCAATCAATAAACTAAATTAACTGCGGTGGATCTTTTACAAAGAATTTAATTCTAGAGAGTTTCGTTAAAAATATCTTGGGCTGCTAAATATTGCATCCGTCAATTGAGTTGCGACGAGAGTAGTTATTTTTAACAAAAAGTGGTTTGGGAAGTGATGGACGAAATGGTAATTTTAATAAATATCTAGATTTGAAGATATTTGTTAAAAGTAATTAATATATATAAATATATATATATATATATATATATAAGTTTGTTTGGAATGAAAAGGGAAAAAAGGAAATGTAAAGGAAAAAGAAAAAAAAAATATAAGAAAAGAAAGAAAAATAAATAGGAAGGAAGGAAAAAGGAAGAAAGGAAAACCAAAGGAAAACCTACAAACATTTTCTCTTCTTCTTCCTCTGCCCGCGCGAACCCACTTTCTTCCTTTTTCTTCATTCGTTGGTTTTGCTTCCTTTTTCGTTCTTTGACTTCAAGAATAGAAACCCAAGGCTTGGTGGGTAAGAAAGCAAGGATTTCTCAGCTTCATACTTCCTCTTTGATTTGAAAACGAAGAAAAACGGTTTTAGGGATTCAAACACAAACCTTCCCATTTCATCTAGATCTAAGCTTCGTTTCGCATTTCATCTTGAAAACACAAACCTTCCCATTTCATCTTGAAAACCATTAAGTTAAATGAGTATTAAGAATGAGGAATCTCTTAATGTCTTGTTTACTTAATGTTTGTTTTGAAAATCGTTTAAGTTAACTGGGCGTTAAGAATGGGGAATCTCTTAATGTCTTGATTACTTAATGTTTTGAAAATCGTTTAAGTAACTGGGCGTTAAGAATGGGGAATCTCTTAATGTCTTGGTTACTTAATGTTTGTTTTTTTGAAAATCGTTTCAATTAAATGAGTATTAAGAATAGGGAATCTCTTAATGTCTTGTTTACTGAATGTTTTGTTGTGGAAATCGTTTAAGTCAAAAGTATATTAAGAATGGGGAATCTCTTAATATATCTGTTTGCTTAATGTTTGGCGTGGAAATTGTTTAAGTTAAATGAGTA
Organism: Cicer judaicum; assembly: GCA_037974835.1. NCBI lineage: Eukaryota > Viridiplantae > Streptophyta > Magnoliopsida > Fabales > Fabaceae > Cicer > Cicer judaicum. The sequence continues at coordinate 3,125,661 of JBBPBS010001075.1, read as the reverse complement.
TTAAAAATAGGGAATATTTTAATATCTACATTTACTTAACGATTGTTGTGAATGGAGTCAGTGTATGCTCATGCATTTCATCTGGTAAATTGTGCTGACCCGTGATAGGTGGCACCTCGGTAAACAGTATTGACCCGTGATAGGTGGTACGTTTACGATTTACTTTTTGGTAAGTTGTGCTGACCCGTGATAGGTGGCACCTCGGTAAATAGTACTTTGGCCTGTGATAGGCGGTACATTTACGACTTACGCTTTTTCTTTTAGTAAATCGTGCTGACCCGTGATAGGTGGCACCTCGGTAAACAGTACTGACCTGTGATAGGTGGTACATTTATGATTTACGCTTTTTAGTGAATCATGCTGACCCGTGATAGGTGGCACCTCGGTAATTGGTACTTTGGCCTGCGATAGGCGGTACAATTATGATTTACGGCCCTTCGAGGAGGGTTTTGGTTTGGAATTCCGAGTCCATGCATTTTGGCATATACGCATTGCATTAGGGTGCTTGGCACACGAGTCGTGTTTGATTCAAGTTTAGGATTGAGTGTTTTGAACTTGAGATATCATTGTGATTGTGTTGATTTTGCTAAGTGTTACGTTTTGAAATTATGTGTAAATGTGATGGATTGTAAAACTATTTCGAAGTTCAAATTATCGTGGTAATTGTGTTGAAATTGCTAAGTGTTATGTTTTGGAATTGTTTGTAAGTTTGATTGATTGCAAAACCTTTTGAAACTCAAGATGTCGTGGTGATTCAGCTATAATTGTTAAGTGTGATTGTTTGGATTTGTGTGTAAGTGTTGATTGATTTCAAAACCCTTTGAAAAGCTGAAAAATGCTGAAATTTGTTGTTTTTCTGTTGCTGTCTGATGTGTATTCGAATACAGACGTCCTGTTTTTGCCACTGACTTACTGTGTAGTCGAATACAGACTGCTGTAGTCGAATACAGACATGCTGTTTTGCTACTGACTTGCTGTGTAGTCGAATACAGACTGTTGTATTCGAATACAGACATGTTGTTTTTGTTGTTGAATGCTGAAACAGCCTTGTATTCGAATACAGAGATGTTGTATTCGAATACAACAATGCTGTTTTGTTAAAAACTTCAATTTTCAACTTTGTTTATGCATGTTTAGCATATGGAAACCCTTTTAAGGTGCATGCTAAGTGGAAAGATTATTTATGCATTTAAAAACTTAAATGTTATGTGTTAACTGTTAATTTCGATTGGTGACTCTTTACAACTATTGTGGAAATCTGGGCTTTGCCCTCAGATGAGAGACAGGACGATCCTACCGGTTTATACCATGTGGATGGGAATGTAGATGGGAATGCATGACTGAAGCTATGTTAGGAGGATCTTACGGGGCGCGTGGAGATCACTCAGGTGTATAGCTATAGTTTTTTGTAGAATGATCAGATTAGGATGACATAGAGGGAGCGGATGTCTTTCTTTTGGATTATGTTATTTTGAACTGGAAAACTGTACCTTTACTAATATTGTCAGTATGACATCTTATTTGAATGGGTTCCATGTACCATTTGTTGTTGTTTAAATACTTTGGATTTATATTTCAAGAGAACTATTCCGCTGCATATCAATTATATTGACTTAAACATTTATCCAAATGTGTTACCTTATTTATTTATCCGTTTTATTTTAATTTGTTTTGAAAAAAAAATACACCCTCGCTTTGAAAATTGGGGTGTTACATCTTGCACATGATAGATTATGAGAAATACTAAGTTCATCAAATAAGGTTTTAAAGGATACATTTATGAATTTTCTTCCCTGATCACTTCTTACATAAATGATGTTGGATATTTTTTCATTTTGTACCTTTTGCAAAAGGTTTTAAAGGCATCAAATGCATCATCTTTTAGTTTTAACAATAATACCCAAGTGTATCTTGAGAAATCGTCAACAATAACGAAACCATATTTCATTCATCCTATTTTTGAAATTATTTTCATACTTATATTTGCATAACGATCTTTCCCTTTAAAAAGCCTTTTGCCTTTAATCTTCTCATATCTTTTCTTAAAGTAGTAGGAGATTCCAAATATTCAAGTTTTTTACAATATAAGCATCTAGTTTTACATTTTTCTTCTTTTCTTTTTGGAACAAAAAGTTTTTCAACATTTTTTTTTTGTGTTTAATTAAAACCAAGACCAACTTTATCAAAAATTCCAACTTGAGATCCCGTGATTTTTTGAAATATTTCAGTGGCTCTAATAAAATTTGACAAGTCATTTTTAAGAAGTTCATTTTTAGTTTTAAGAATAACATTCTCCGTTTTTGTTGCAGAATGCTCTTGACCTTTTTTACTTTCAAAATTTTGTTGTTGTGTTTCTTTTAGTTCTTGAATCATATTGTTGAGGATATTATTCATGTTGAGACAAAATCTCAATTTAATATTTTGATGAAAACAAACAAAAAGTTAATTAAGAATGTTAACTATGATTCTAAATATTATGTTAATTTAACTTGTGCTTTTGAGTGTATTAATTCAAAGATAGGATTTAAACAAAACAAATAAATCAACATAAAAAGGCAAAAAACTGAACAGACAAGAATTGAGAACATTCTTAACAAAATCTAGAAAATGGAGAATGTTCCCCAGTTCAAGAATGATCATCGCAGCTCAAAAACCAATAAATATCCACTAGTTAAAAGAAGTTTTAGCCTCTTGATTTTACATCTATAGAATTAGTACATGGCAAGGAACAATTAAGATTCATCCCAACTCAAAAAGGATATCAGATCACTAAAATAAAAGAACTCGAAACAATCAAAGTAAAACAGTCTAGAACAAAGCAAAATCAAACTGTCAAGAAAGTTTGATCAACCATGATATATGATAAGAGTTTACAAAGGACATCCAGAATGATCAAAACAGGAACTCTAGATTGATCATCAAATCTCCAGAAAGATCAAAATGATAGATCCATATTGATAATCAATCTCCGTTTTCTGCATAACTCCAGCAGCAATCTGTTCTCTTCTTCAATGGCTTATAATCTTTCTCCAAACATCTTTTGGCTACATTCAAGACTCAAGATTGAAACTGTACCATCCAATATTATAGGAGAAACTTCAAAGGTTTTTTAACTAGAAGACAAAACTGATTTAAAAGTTGTAACAGAATAGTCAAAGCAGTTTTAAATTAATTCAAGGCTGGATTATTTTTATTCTGAAATATTGGTTTCAGTTAAAAAATACAGAGTACTACCAACAGCTCTTTTTTACCTTCAGTAAATGTTGTAAAATCCCACAAATCAATCACATACACATACTTGAAGTTCTCAAATTTCACAAAGAAGCAGCGGTTCTAAATTCTTATATCAGATTGCTTAATTATTACTAAATTCTTTGTAAAGAATCAAATCTCAAACAAGAGTTGAGATATCTCAGATTCTATCAAAAAACAATCTTATTGTCAAAACTCAAATATAAAAGTTTCTTTATAGTTTGTTTAGATGGTATGGAATCCTATCAAAGTTAGATAGGTGTTGTTGTTACTTTCTACGTGGAAAGTAATAGAGATTGAAACAGATGAAGGTTGATCTGAACTAGGTGTTGTAAAACCAAGAATGTTCTTTGTTTTAAATACTTAGTGGAAAATCTCACGGTTGTGAGGACTTAACGTAACACGAGTTGGTTGAACCAGGATATATCATTGTGTGATATCTCTTCCCTTATTTATTTACTTTCAGTTTGATTGATTATCAAGTTAATTACATAAATTGAATTACTGATTTTAACTAACCAAAAACGTTCTCTGTTTTCTGGTTAAAACCAAGAACGTTCTCCGTTTTCTATTTTCACAACCAAGATCAATCTTGAGTTATTTTCTTAAGTTTTTAAAAGGTACATTTACAATTCAAACCCCTTTCTTGTAAATTGACATTGCTACTTCAATTCATAACCTGAGCTTTTTCTTTTTCTTCTTTCTATTTATGAAATTGTTCTTTTAAGGAACTACATTTTGGAATAAGAATGTTTGAATCATTTAACAAGTTATCAAGTTATTTTCCCATATGTTCGCCTAAATAGCAAGGTTTAGAATTCATTACCTTATCTTCTTCTGTCTTTTCCATCAAGCATGTGTTGGCTTCCTCGCCTTCTTTTGTTTATGATTCTTTTGAATCATCCCACGTCACCATCATTGATTTCTTTTTGAAAGGAAAGCGTTTTGGTGGTTTTTTTGTTTAAGGGACATTCTGCTTTGTAAAGCCCTAATTTATTACATCCAAAGCTTGTGACTTGGCTCTTGTCCACTTATGTTTTGGGATTTTTGTTTTGAAATTCCTTTTATATTTGATCTCTTCTTCTCATCATTCTCTGTATCCTTCTGATGAGAAGAGCGATTTCTTCATCAACATCTTCTTGTTCAGCTTCTTCTGGTTCCTCATCTATTTGTGTTGTAATACTTTCTTGAGATGCCTTTAGAGCTATTGCTTTTCCTTTATTGATTGGTTTGTCTTCTTGCAGCAATATTTCATATGCTCTTAAAGTTCCAATTAATGCTTCTTGGGGAAATGATTCAAGGTTCTTGGCCTGGCTTATAGCTGTTACCATTGGTCTCCATATGATTGGAAGACATCTAATGATTTTTCTTACTCTTTCTTGTACTGTGTAAGCTTTTCCAAGAGAATGCATTTCATTCACTATTGTTGTGAACCATGAGTAGATTTCGTCAATAGTTTCTCCTTTTTGCATTTCGAACAATTTGAATTTCCTTATGCCAATGTATATTCTTGTTTCTTCGACATGGTTTGTTCCTTCATGATGAGTTTGTAGTGTATCTCATACTTATTTAGCAGTTCTGCATTCATCAACTCTTTCACTTTCTTCCCTGCTTAAAACACACAATAAGAATAATTGAGCTTTAGAGTTTAGGAGTACCTTAGTTTTATCATCAGTTGTCCAGTCTGCTTCTTTCTTTGCAGCAGAGGTTGGATCATTTTGATCAACTCTTGGCATGTAATCTCCATCTATAATAATGCGCCACATTCTTGTATCTTGAGATTTCAGAAAAAGTTGCATCTTATTCTTCCAAAAATAATAATCAGACCCATCAAAGTAAGGTAGTCTATTTGAAGATCCTCCTTAAAAATATTATTTTGCTTTCAACATATTTTCTTCTAGATCTTTTCTCTAACACTTGTTAGGTGTTTAATCTTTCTAGAGACCGTGTTTTGGTGCCAATTGAAGTAGTAATATTGATTTACAAGGAAGTGGGGTTTGAAATGTAAATTTTTCTATTAAAAGATTCTTGAAAAACTTAAGGATTTAACTCAAGAATGATATTGCTTAAGAAAACGAAAAATGGATAATGTTATTGGTTTTACTAGTAAACGAATAATGTTCTTGGTTAGCTTGAAATCAGAAATTCGATTTATGTTTTTTAACTTAAATAATTAACCAAGCTTAATAAATAAAGAGATAAGAGAAAGAATACCACAAAAGGATGTATCTTGGTTCACCCAACTTGGGCTATATCTAATCCTCACAACTGTGAGATTTTTCACTAAGTGTTCAAAAACAAAGAACCTTTTTGGTTTTACAACACGTAGCTCAGATCAACCTTGACCTGTTTACAAACTTAATTTATTTCCACGCAGAAAGAGATTTAATTAGGTTACCTATCAACCTTAATATGATTTGTTACAATCTACTCAAACTAGACTAAACTCTTATAGTTTTAGTTTTACAATAATGATGAGATTATTTTGATAGAATCTAAGATGTCTCAACTCTTGTTTGAGATTTGATTCTTTACAAAGAATTCAGTACAATAAAACAGAGTATTGAAATATAATCAAAACTGATTCTTTTTTTAGAATCTCAAGTATGTGAGTGTGAATGGTTTTATGAGACTTTTTAGCACTTTAACTTCTGTCATTTCCCTGAGCATTGACATTTCTTTTATAGGCATATTTAAAGAAATTAATAATGGTCAAACGAGTTGTTGGTAGTGCTCTGTTAGTACTGACCAAAACCAATATACATGAATAAAAATGCATTTGAACACTTTATGAAATCTATTTGTCTGGTCGTTTCTCTTCGTTCTTGATCAGATTTCTCTTATGTTTAATGATCCTTTATACTTCAAATATATTTGTTGATGTTATTTGCTTTGATATGGAGATTTGATTATGTCAAAACAACTTGGAGAATGATGAAGAACTTCTGCAGAATTTTGGAGATTGATAATCAATCTGGAGTTTTAGTCTTTAAACTTTCTGGAGATTGATGATTAATTTGGAGGTTTAGTCTTAATCATTATGCATGACTTCCTGATTAATCTAGATGTTTTGTAATTCAAGATTGTTTAACTCTCTTGACAATTAAGCTGGAGAAGGTTTATATTTGTTTTATCTTGTTTGATTCATAACCGTTTCTCTTTGTGATTCGAATGTTTTCTTTGATTAGAATGGGTCCTACAAAGAATTCAGTACAATAATATAGAGTATTGAAATATAATCAAAACTAGTTCTTTTTTTAGAATCTCAAGTATGTGAGTGTGAATGGTTTTATGAGACTTTTTAGCACTTTAACTTCTATCATTTCCCTGAGCATTGACATTTCTTTTATAGGCGTATTTAAAGAAATTAATAATGGTCAAACGAGTTGTTGGTAGTGCTTTGTCAGTACTGACCAAAACCAATATACATGAATAAAAATGCATTCGAACACTTTATGAAATCTGTTTGTCTGGTCGTTTTTCTTCGTTCTTGATCAGATTTCTCTTATGTTTAATGATCCTTTATACTTCAAATATATTTGTTGATGTTATTTGCTTTGATATGGAGATTTGATTATGTCAAAACAACTTGGAGAATGATGGAGAACTTCTGCAGAATTTTGGAGATTGATAATCAATCTGGAGTTTTAGTCTTTGAACTTTCTGGAGATTTATGATTAATTTGGAGGTTTAGTCTTAATCATTATCCATGACTTCCTGATTAATCTAGATGTTTTGTAATTCAAGATTGTTTAACTCTCTTGACAATTAAGCTGGAGAAGGTTTATATTTGTTTTATCTTGTTTGATCCATAACCGTTTCTCTTTGTGATTCGAATGTTTTCTTTGATTAGAATGGGTCCTACTTAATCCTTGGCAAATACTGATAAGATTAACATGAAATTCAGAGACTGAATCTTCTTTAAACTAATGGAGATTGATTCATCTTGAAGCTGCGATGATCAATATTGATCCTGGAGAACATTCTCCATTTTCACATATTTTGTCCAAAATGTCCTCATTTCTTATGTGTTCACTTTTTATGTGATTTATTTGCTTTGCTTGAGTTTCATATTTGAATAATCCACTCAAAAGCACATGTTAAATTAACATAACATTTTGAATTATAATTAACGTTCTTAATTTATTTTTGTTTATTTTCATCAAAAATTAAATTGAGAGTTTGTTTTCACACTACTCAATAAAATATTCACCTCATTCTTTTACCCGATGTTTCAAACTCATGAGATTTACTTTTGTGTATTTCTGGTTGAATATTTACTTGTATTTCTGGTTGAAGCCAATAAAATATTTCACATAAGCACATTTCCATATTTGCCAAGTTTAAATGGAATTAGGTGGTAAGGAGGAATATCAAAGGGAAGGATGTTCTTTCCATAGATACGGGGAACAACTTTTAAGATGTGGAATTTATTTTGGTCTTCTTCTCCATACTACACAATAAATATATGTCATAAACACAATTCCAAAAAATTATTTAAAAATTCAAAAAATATGCATTCCGTATCTTAAAAGTACAAACAAAAAATGACAAAGGATTAACTTTTATAGGGATTAAAAATATGCATAATTAGCTTTTTATAGTGATTAAAAACAAAATGTTAAAATTTTATAGAAATTACATTCTTATTTAATCATAATCCTAATTTATATTTATTATTAAAGTTAAATAATTTATTTTTTGTTTTTTTTATAAATTTTTAAAATTGTGTTTAGTTGCATTAAAATTTTTAACTTTTTAACCCCAAAAAAATTTTATTTTGAATTTTGACCTCTAATTTAAAGTTAATCTATGAACATTTTGAATT
>JBBPBS010001075.1:3087159-3117110 GCA_037974835.1 Cicer judaicum | reverse complement strand
AATAGTCTTTATAGATTAATATTTTAGTCATTTTTAATTTTAAATAATCAAATTTAAAATAAGTAACACTAAAATGCATGAAAACTTGTGCATTTAAATTTTTTTTTTCAATATTAATTTTTTATTTTTGATTCTTTAACAAATGTGATTGTTTTGGTATTTTTTATTTTGTATGACTAATTTTATACTAAATATATCTTTAGTCAATATAGTTGATTCGACTATTAAAATTGTTTCAATAACCAAAATTTTTATCATTTTGAATTTCAAATAGATAAATCCAATACATATTTAATTTTAGACAATATAATTCACCCGATGACTTAATATAAATCAAATTCTTTTATCATTTTAAACTCCAGAAAACTAAGTCTAATTCATATTAATTCTCAACTAATATAACAATACCCTTATGTTATTATTATAATTAGAGTCCAGTCGTATTGAGCCCACTATCGAGAAACACCATCAGCCCGACCCATCGTTGATACCGAGCGAGTCAGCAAAACGACAGAGACGCAGAACAGAACCCTATCGCCACCGCGAGTCATACAGATAGATTCATTTCGAAAGAGAGATTGATAGAATCGAATTTGAATTGAATTTGGGGGGAAAGATGGTGGTTAGGATTCGTCTATCACGTTTAGGATGCAAGAACAAACCATTCTACCGTGTTATGGCTGCCGATAGCAGATCTCCAAGAGACGGAAAACACCTCGAAGTTCTCGGTTATTACAATCCTTTACCTGGTCAAGATGGTGGCAAACGAATGGGTATCAATTTCGATAGAGTCAAGTAAGTAAATAACACTCTCCCTAACTAACTAACTAACTAACTAACTTATAGCATATAAGCTTGTGTGTTAATGGTTTTATCAGATGAGTTTGTTATCCGCCAATTTATCAACTATCGACAAGCTTTTCTGCTATAAACTCATCCACTGTACTATAAGCTAGTTTATCTGTCATTTGCAAATTTTTTTACCAACGAGAGTTAACTCTTTTTAGGTCATATTGTTCATATATCTGATAGTGGTGTTTTAGGTATTGGCTTTCTGTTGGAGCTCAACCATCCAATCCAGTAGAGCGTCTTCTATTTCGAGCAGGGTTACTTCCACCTCCACCAACTGTGGCTATGGCACGCAAAGGTGGACCTCGTGACATGCGTCCTGTCGATGCTTTAACCGGAAGGGTCATTGATCAACAGAAGCAGCCTCCTAATAATTCCAACAATGACACTGCTGTAACTGAAAACCCTTGAAATCTAATGTTTTTTTGTTGTCTTCTTTATAATAAGAAGAAGAAGAATAAGCTGTTATATAGTGTACTTGAAACCTTTGATTATCTTGGTGTTGGATCATATTTTTAGTTTTGTTTAACTTTTATCAAAAGTAGTTAGTTTGATTTGGAATCTTATGCTATGTATTCCTGGTTGATTTATTTGTTCATGCAGATTCAGCATTTTGAAATATTATCAGATTATTCTGTTTCTGCTGTGAATACATTTATTGGAAGTATGCTTTGCTGTTGTTTATTTGAGGTGTTTTGGGAGCTGTTGGTTGTTTCGGTCAATTAAGTTGCAATTAATATCTGAGTAATAGTGTGTTCCTTGTATTTTATATGTTGAGAATGGCTCCAAATCAACATTAAGAATCAGCATAGTTTGAGTGTTGTGTGGGTTTTTCTGTTAATGCATACTGGTTTTGTCTTGTTTAAATAATTTGACGGGTTGAGCTGTTTATTGAGAATTCTCGGTTTATCTAGTGTGAATTGATTATTATTGTAAATTCTTGTTGACACAATCTTGGTTCAATTAATTTAATCTAATCGTTTAGATCTATAGGAAGAAATTGCATTCATGAATGTTTATGCTATAGAACTGGCTTAGTATTGGGTGAAATTGTTTTTGATTTTTGAACTTAATGAAGTGTAGCAAAATGCACACGTAGGTAGTAATAGAATTTGACTTGTCTTAGTATCTTCATCTCTGAATATGGATTATGACAGAAAAATTTGTGATGAGACAAAATGAAGTGTACTGCAGGTTCCTCTGTAACAAATGAGGTTCCAAAGAAAATCCAAATCGACAAAAAGTAGGGACTTTGAAGTTTCTAGCTAGAACCTCAATTGGTTCTTCTTCTTCTGATTAATCAGTTCAAGAAAAAGTGTCGACGTCTGATTAACCCCAGTTCTTATCCATTATCTCAACTGTTCCATTTTTAGATTACTTTAGCTTTGTTAGACCTTTGACTCTATTAGTTGGTGATGTCTAAGGTATGGCTCAATGAGAGGGCCTTAAAAGTGTAACATGATTAGTTATTGTTGGATATAAGAGTTAAATATCAGATTATTGTGATATTTCAAGAGCAACTGGGATAAAGTGCTTTCAGAGTTCAAGAACATGTCCCTTGATCGGAAACTAATGCAGATAACACAACTGAAAACCCTGACCAATCCTCCATCCTATGGATTCCCCACAATTTGCTTTGAGGCACAGTTGATGAAGGGATTGGCAGCAGTGTCCTTAATCATGCCATTTCATTCAGCTGAACGTGCAACTAAGACTCGTCGTTGGATTGCACCATTGGTGAGGCAATTTTGAACGATCAACCAATTTCTATATCTTCTGTAGAAGCTAATTTCCATTTCCTCTAGGTTAGAAAGTGCATTTCAACCACCACCATCCAAAAATAAGCAGAGCCTCCCTGAAAAGCCAGGTATGTTATTTCTTTTACTTTTTTTGTTTATGAACATTGAATTACTGTTGTTTTGGAGTTTCCCTTTCCAAATTCAAATGTTGAGGTGATTACTCTCCTACTCAAGTAATACTATGCATTTTGATCAAAACATATTTGTTGTTTCGTAAGATTTCAATATTAATTCTTGCCTTTCATTGTTTTGCTCAATAAGAAACTTGTGATAGCTGCATTTATGGTGCTATAATTCCAAATCTTTTGTTGATTTCTAACTTGACATGATTGATTTCATATTTTTTGTCTTGAATGCTGATGCAAATGCAATGTTAAAGTGAATGCCAACATCTGCTCGGCAACTCTGTGATTTTGTTGAGATGTTGATGAGAACCTCATGCTAATTGAGTAGCTATCAGATGTCATACGAACATGCTTGAATTTACATCTTTCCTCGTGCATAAATTGTCTAATGATTCAGAAACACTGCTGATTATTTTACTTTTACTACGACAGAGTCCATTATTTCTTGTTTTAAAGACATGACCTTTGTAGTTTTTCTATAAAAGTATTTCTGCTGCTCCTTTTAACAACTTTCTACATTTTGAGTTTCATTTTTTTGTCCTTTTTTATTTGCCTGCTTGATACCATAAATAAGAATGATATTAATGCAAACAGTGATGCATGCCTTGACTCTATAAGTTAAATACTGATACCAAGTGGGTAGAATTATGAAGGGAGCGAATGAGGTAGAATGTAAATGTAATGCTAGGAAAATGAAGAGGTAAGACAGAATTGGGCGGTGAAGTGAAGTCGCACCACCCTCTTAAAGTGCTGTTGTATTTTTTCTGTGATTTTATTCATTCACTTGTAAAGATTTTTCTGTGCTCTGATTCCTCTTCAAAGTAGTGTAATATCAATAGCGAACCGATGCTTTTTGTACATGCCCTTCTAGGTTTTAACTCAATTACTTTAGGTAGTTAGTAGTTACAATCATGTTAATTCATTGGTTGAAATTTATATTGCTGAAGGAAATGAGCAGTTTCAGGAACTAATTTGGTGATTTACTCTATGTATTCGTTCCTACTTGATTATTTTTCTATTTTTTTTAAATTATACATATATACACGCACACAAAAGAGATTGAAATTCTTGATTTTCATCTCGCTGTTATGTTTTGTTCAAAAGTGTGAGCTATCAGTGGATGAAAATGCAGGACATGTGTACATGTTTGATGTTTGGATAGTTTAGTAGACAATTTGCAAATGTTATTACAGTTGAGTTATGACCTATGCCATAATGCATACTAGTTCAAAACTACTAGGTAGTTTACTCTTAGATAGCGGTGCATTGCAGCCAACCTCAAAAGTGGGATAGCACATTCCGGATAAGCGGAATAATTCATAGTTTTTGAACAAATTACATGAATAATATTATATAGACTTATATGTAATGTAAAATTAACAAATGACTCAAACTCTGAAACATTTATAATTAGTAATAAGAATCTATAAATCTTACTCTTAGTCAAAACATACATTGAAATACCAACAAAAGTCAAGGAAATATAGATGATGTATATTGAAGTCGTTAACACAGAGTAATGTCTGCTCTAACATAGTAATAAAAAATAAGTATCATCTTCATTGACATATTCTACTTCTTCTTAGGTGAAAGTAGAAACAATAAAACAAAGAAGGATGAAATACACCATTGCGATCAGACACTTCACCGCATTGGGACAACATGACCTTATCGGAAAATATTGAGATTAACTACCTTAGTTCAACGTGATTCGTATACAACTCTTAGTTTCACTGTCTAAATTAATCAAAAATCCTAATTAATCAAAAATGAAGACTTTAGAACAACTATAAATCAATTAGAAAAGAGTATGCATTGCCGGTGGAAACTCACTTTAGTGACAATGAATTAAAACCAAGTATTGGCCGTTATTTTTAAAAACAGATTTATAGTGTACATATGTAGTAGTAGCATGAATAGTTATTGAGTGAGAATATAATATTTTTCATTTTGTAGTAGCAGCATGAATAGTTATTGAGTGAGAATATAATATTTTTCATTTTGTAGATCATTGTTTGAATGTATTTTTTGTCAATTAGTTTAGTTTTTAAATGTGTTTTTTATAAATCAATTTAGTCCATAAAATTACTTACAAAAGTTACACACTAACATTTTTACAGTTTCAATATAATCACAAAAATTATAGTGATGTCGCGTCACATTTAAGGATCAAGTGGACAAATTACTCTCTCACTTAATTCTTCAAATTTTAAAAATGACACCAATGAAGAATTATTCAATGGATAAAAAGTTCACTCATACCCAACGTTGGTTTACTTTATTGATCACACATATCATCGTGTGTTTTTGTTGAACAAGAACTTAAATAATCTATTTTCCTAGGACTAAATCTTATTTGAAGATATTTTTCGAAAGAAATGCTCTAGAAAAAAAAAAGTGGCTTTTCTTCGCATTAAAAGACACGATGTATAGGATTTGAAATTAAGCACAAGAGTCAAAATAAGATTGTGATTACTAACAAGCATTCGATTACAAAATAGTGACAATAGCCACTTAAGTTAGAAGGAAAACCCCACACTACATAAGGATAACTACATTTTAATTACCACATATATATAGTCCATAATAAATAATAATACTAATGCACTTTACCAAATTAAAACTGCTAACAAACCGAACAAAGATACAATGAGCAACAAAACGGACAACAATTTCAACAACCGAATCTCGCCTTCAAGTTCCTTCACTTGTTCCTTCATCTTCATCACTTCTACCTCAAGGCTTTTTAGCCAAATGTCTTCACCAACACTTACACTTTGTACAAGTCCTCTAGGACCATTCGAACTCCATGACGCCATTTTTTTTAATCAAAAACCTTAAATAAACAAACAAATTTCAACACAACTAAGGCTTTTTAATGAAATGGGTTTTAAAAAGGGGAATTAAGAAAATGGATTTTTAATTTTTATTTTGAAAGTTCTCTAAAATTTGAGTGGAGTGGTGAGAGAAAAAAAATCAGAAAGAGAGCATAGAGATCGGAAAATTACCGGAGTAGAGGATGATTCTTCTTGGTAGAATGGTTTGCGTTATTGGACAGTGAGGATTGAAGAAGCTTTGATGATTGAGTGATGGATGACGATGAAGCTGTGACTATCATCTCAGAACACTTTAAATGCGGTCAAAGCTCGAATGTTTTTTTGTCTCACAAACTTACTCTATACTCTATAGATATTTAATGTTATGTTTCTTTTTTTATATTCTAACATAATTTGGTAATATTAATAAATGATATATTTAAAATAGAATAATACATATATTTACAATTGTAAATAACATAGACAAATAAATGTGTCACAAAGTTTTATAATTAAAGATAGAAGATTTAATTATATTTGTGGATAATAATAATAATGCCTCTATTTATTTTCACCAATTCCCCAAATAGATAATCTATTCTAAAAATAGTCAATTTTGATATCCTATTAAATTTTTGAACTAAAAAAAAAAAAACGATTTGACATATTTTAAATGATGTGTCATATGTTTTATGATATAGAACCATTTAGATACATTAATTATTCATATGTAATTAATTGAATTAGACAAATAAAAAAAAATTAAAGTTGAAAGTTAAGTTTTTAAAGGGTTTTATTGTGATTTGATGGATGAATTATTCTACATTATGGTATTATATGTTACATTATTTAAAACATGTCACTTCACCATTTTTAGTTAAAAAGTTATAACGAAAGATATTAGATTTTAAAATAGAGGGACTAATATCATGAATTTATAAAAATGTGAGGACTAAAATTACAATTAAACCTAATAATAATAATAGAAGAGTGCTTTTCGACATAATAATAATAATAATAATAATAATAATAATAATAATAATAATAATAATAATAAGACACTCTCTAATAACAAATTAGAGAGTTTAAATCATTGGAGTGTTTGCATTTTTAAAAAAAAATTAAGTTTAATTGCAGTTTTTATCATCTTATTTTCACTAATTCTCGTAGTTGGTCAATTTATTTCAAAAAGTCGCAAGTTTTTGCCCCTCTATAAGATTTTTAAACTAAAAAAATAACGATTTGATATATTTTAACTAATGTAACATACGATTTCATAATATAAAATTATCTAGATACATTAGTTATTTATATGTTATTAATTAAATTATAAAAATAAAAAAAAATTCAAAGTGAAAAGTTAAGGTTTTGGATGATTTTATGTTTGGTAATCATTCTACACCATTGTATTATATAACATTATTTAAAATATGTCATATCATTATTTTTTAGTTAAAAAATTATAATTATAAACCAAAACTGTAAGATCTTAAAATAGAGAAATTGATTTGGAGAATTAAAAAAAATATAGAACTATATATATCACTTTTTTTTTTCCTATATTTCATATATTTGAATTTGAATACTCTAAATTGTCTAAAGTGAAAAAATTATAGGTTATTACATTAATCACTTCACTCTCCGAAGTGAACTGTTTAATTTAGAGAAGCTAGATTCCATGTTATTAAGGTTAAATATTTTCTTTTATTCTTATAAAATTCACCACATAACCCTCTTGCACCATTCCAAAGCATAAGTTCAAAATTTAAAATGTCCATCTGTTGGATATGGCTTATAGTTAACGGTACATGGATAAGGCAATCGTGTTACTACAATTAGGGGTGCAAGGGGTTTCTCCCTCTACGCTCTGCAATACAAAATAAGAATAATGCTATAATTTGGATCCTAATATTTAAATAATTTAAATAATTTATACATTGTAAACCTTAATTTTAAATTATAATAGAAATGTACGGCCACTTGTTGGGTATTCAATTATGAGTCTTTAGTCTCACATTGACCAGAAATAGAGGCTGTAATGGATATATAAAGAGAATGACGCATACATCTATTTAGCCTTGCTCAATTAGGGGTTTTGATACATATATCCTCTTTTTGAAATTTTAATCTCAATGCTCCACTTTAAAAAAAAAAAATACAAGAATACCCTACTTTTTTGGTTCTAGTTGATCATCGCAACGTGAATGCCCTACTTTTTTGTTCTAGTTGATCATCACAACATGGGGATGCGACCTGCTGAACAAGAAAAAATATCATCTTAACTGATGGTCGCATCACAAGATGCGACCTTGTACTATGCCTTTTTTTTTTTGCCATTTGTATTCGTTATTAATTATATTTATTATCATTAAATAATTTAAAAATAATTAAAATATTTAAAAATTCAAAATACTATTATGAATAATAATAATAATAATAAATTTAATAAAATTATAACTTTTAATAATTATAATAATAAAAAGAATAATAATAATAATTTTAATAATAATAATAAAAAGAAAATTATATTAATAAAATAAGATAAAAATACATTAAATTAAAAAAAATACACTAAAAAAAAAGAAAAAATACTACAAAAAAAAAACATCATATTAAAATTAATTATTTTCATCTAAATGACCTCCAGTTCCACATCTATGCGGTCGTCGAACTCGTCTAGCCCTTTGAACAGATTGAGGTTATTGTGGTTGATCCTCGTTATAATCTGGTTATGGATTAGAACCACTACCACCTGTTTTCGTATAATTTTGAATTTCGACATTATACATAGAATTAAAAATTGCATAAGCCGACTTAGGAGTTGTGCAATGAGTACTAAACAAATTATAGAAAATTCCGCTCTCGGTCGGATTAATGAGAGTTGGTATTGTTGGCACTAAAGGAACATAATATTGAGTCGGTATATCTGCAGCTTTGTGAAGATGTTATGGTGATGATAAAGACGGTGTTTCGTGCATGGTATTTTGTTGTGAGATTGATTGAGGCGTAGAGTGAACATCGAGATATGTTGAAGGTTGAAAACGTGGATCACACAAGTATCTTTCCACATATATATATAATTTAGTTTGATGGCTAAACCAATTCATATATTCTTTAGTGTGGCATAAAACACCTTCAACGTATTGACCTTGCAATATATAATTCTGACGTTCATTCCAATGTTGAATCTCATCTTTCCAAACCACACTCCAATTATCATCAATGTCACGCCTCATATCGACTTTATGGTAGAGCGTCATATCTTCTAGAGGTTGTGGAATCTGTTGATGAAAGCCGAACTGAAGTGCAACTCTATTTGCATGGTGTTTTTCGACGATATGATAAAGTGCAGATAGGTACATGTAGTCCAAGTGTTGATATCTTATTCGGGTACCTTGTGTTGGAACTCGAGATACGGTCTTCAACGAAACTGAATGTTAAAAAAATAGACTAAAGTAAATATTAAGAGATATTAAGAGATATAAAAAAAAGTTAAAGTGTAGCTACATGAGAACGAATATGAATATATTACTTCCTGAACCATCATATGATCGATTGTATTCTGGTATCCTTCTATATCATTGTGAGGAACTCTACTGAAATTTAGACCCCAAGAATTAAATCTGTCAAATATATAAAAAAATAAAAAAATAATAAAATTAGTAATACATTAAATAATAAATTTTAAAAAATAAAAATATATAAATATTATATGCAATAGTTACCTTTGTGCAAGTGAAAATATTCATACACTGGGTGCATCCGGAGCAACACAAGTCAAACAATACCATGCCCAGTTTTACAACAACAATGCACATCCTCCCATCGACATTACGTTGGGTTTCGTAGCAAGGTATAATTCTCTATAGAGTGTTGCTAAAACTACCGAACCCCAACTATAATGGGATGCTTTATTTAAATCATCCAGGATTGAAAGATATTTTAAATGAATCCTCCTGCTTTTAGTTTGACCAGTCAAATTGATCTATTTAATCTTGACCATCCAAATTCATTTATCAACGGTTGTGGTTTAGTAGAAAAATATGAATCCTTCTACTTTTAGTTGGACCAATCAAATTGATCTATTCAATCTTTAATCTTGACCATCCAAATTCATTTATCAACGGTTGTGGAAGGTTTTGTAGAAAAATATGAATCCTACTAACTTCTATAAATAGAAAACTAGATCACACTATATCACCACACCTTCTATCTCATCATACCTTCTATCTCATCATACATTCTATCAATTACATAATCATGGCTTCTCAACAAGTCATTTGTATTGTTTATTACAATGGTTCAATTGTCGATGGAGTTGAAGGGAAAATAGTTGTAATTGATTACAAAAAGGCGTTCAAAGTACATTCTAGCAGCAACCTTGCTCGTCTAAAGAATGTTATTAAGAAAAAGTTACAGTTCGACGACAACGTGACGATAATTGATATAGTTTATCGACACCTTGTCTTCTTTGGTGAAAATACAACCAGATTTGAATTGATGAAGGTTTGTGATGACAAAGATGTTCAACTCATGTTTGATGTTTATACACAATGGTCACAACTCGACACCATTGAGTTATACATTACATTTGAAAGTGATCCTACTTCAACAAATCAACCATCAACCTTAAACATGCCTAATCCCAACTACATCCCATCACAACACTATGAACTATACTCTAGCCAAAATGAACAAACTCAACAAGTCCACAATGTCTCCCAACAACTTCATCACGAATCTCTCCCAACAAGTCCACAATGTGATCTTCCGCTTAGTGTCCATTATAATATCAATGAGGAAGAATTAGGTGACTATAGTGAAGATGATGAAACATACTTCGATGAATCATCTGGTGATTCTGACGATGATGATGCTGATGAATATATGGAAGCAGAAGATCAACCTATCCCACCTGTATTCGATCCACCATTCCACATGAAGAACATCAATTTATCCACCGCAAACCAACCAATTGAATTTGATCACATGTTCATTGACGAAGTCCCAAATTTAAGTGGAACTCTTGCAGTTTGAATGAAGTTTCAGAACAAGGATGAATGTGTACATGAAATCAAGAGTTATCATCTAAAACAATCATTGAATTTCGTGGTACAAAAATTAGATTTAGAAAGGTACGTCATTATTTGTTCACATCCAAATTGTTTGTTTAGATGTAGAGCTTCAAAATGCAAAAAAAAAAAGTGAATTGTGGGTGATTAAGTAATTGAATGCGCCTCATACATGCACAAATTCTGCACTATCACAAGATCATACAAAGCTCAATTCTAACATAATATGTGCAAACATAATGCAAGTTATGAGGATGGACCCTTCAATCAAAGTGAAGGTCATTATTGCTCAGATTCAACCTTTGCATAACTACACAATTAGTTATAGAAAGGCTTGGTTGGGAAAAAATAAGACGATCGAACAAATTTATGGCAATTGGAAAAAGTCTTACAATCAACTTCCACGATGGTTATTAGTTATGCAAACGTTTGATCTAGGAACCATTATTAAAATGGAAACAATCCTAGCTTATTATGAACATGGTTTGATAAATGGGATGACAATCTTTCATAGACTATTTTGGGCTTACGTTCCATGCATATATGCGTTTAAATTTTACAAACCAGTTGTACAAGTTGATGGAACTTGGTTATACGACAAATATAAGGGAACTCTATTGGTAGCAGTTGCACAGGATGAGAACGACAATATCATTTTCATTGCTTATGCTCTTGTGGAAGGTGAGACAAAAGAGACTTGAAGTTTTTTTTTGAGAAATTTGATATCACACGTCACTCCATAAGCCAACATTTGTTTGATTTCAGATAGACACGAATCTATCAAAAGTGCTTATAATAATCCGAATAATGGGTGGCAACATCCTCCATCAAAGCATGTGTTCTGCGTCTGACATATTTCACAAAATTTTGCAAGGGAATTTAAGGATAATGCTTTGAAGAAAAACGTTATTTTTATGGGTAATAATTTAATTCTTACTTCTTATCATTAATGAAAAATTAAATTATGAAGTTTTATAACTAGTGTAATAATGCATTGTCTACTGTTTCAATACAAATTACTCAATCAATGAGTCTACATATCGATGCTACCGCAGAGAAATTGACATCGTAAACCCAGAAGCTTTGAAATGGTTAGACAACATACCGCAACAAGATTGGATTCAAGCATTTGATGGAAACACGCATGACTTTATGAAATCGGAAATATGTAAATCTAATAGTCATAGAGTCGATAGTTTTGATTGAAGCAACTATACTTTCATGGTCCACGAGACAGTAGTTCTAAAAGAAGGGCGACCAATTGGTCATTTTAGTGTAAATCTTTCTAACAAGTGGTACGATTGTGGAAGATATTAAGCTAAACATATGTTTTGTTCACATGTGATAGTAACATGTTCTAGCATCAAATATGATAATTGGAGCATTATACCTTATGTGTACTAGGTGGAAATAGTACTAAAAATCTACAGTGAAGCATTCCAACCGATACCAAACGTAGGATATTAGCCAGAATATGAAGGTGTTAAGGTGTGTCACAATCCACTAATGCGGAGAGTCAAGAAATGTCGCCCAAAAACCAAACGTATTAGAACAGAAATGGACACTACGGATAGAGTCCCAAGAAAGTGCGGATTATGTCGGGTATCTGGTCATACTAAGAAACATTGTCCAAACGCTGCTGGCACATCTACTCAAAATTGAAGTTTTTTTTTGATTTAATGTAAATGTATTAATATAATTTTCTTATTATTAATTTTATTATTATTGTTATTGTTATTATTATTAAAATTATTATTATCTTTTTATTATTATAATTATTAAAGTTATAATATTATTAAATTTATTATTATTATTATTCATAATACTATTTTGAATTTTTAAATGTTTTAATTATTTTTAAATTATTTAATAATAATAAATATAATTAATAACAAATACAAATGAAATTTTTTTTTAAGAGACATAGTATAAGATCGCATCCCCAGTATGCAACCATCAATTAAGATGAAATTTTTTCTCCTTTATCAGGTAGCATCCCCAGGTTGTGATGAGCAACTAGAGCAAAAAAATAGAGCATTCTTATATATATATTTTTTTTGAAAGTGAAGCATTTTAAGATTAAAATTTTAAAAAGAGAATACACTACAAGAAAAACTGTTATTACCTACGGCAAATTTTATCTTTACCCACGGACTGTCCATAGGTAAAGTAAAATTACACACGGATTACCCACGGACACGAGTTCCTAGCTAAATCGCTCGTACGAAAATATTTACCGACGGACAAGCCATGGGCCACACTTACTTAAGGATTGTCTGTGGGTATAATGACCCACCGAGTCTCCGTGGGTAACATTACTCATAGATTTCCCGTAGGTAAAATAGTAGATACTTATTGACGGAAAAGTCGTAAGTTACATTACCCACGGACCATCCATGACAAAGTCTACTATTTTATATTTGATATTGATAATTTTATCCATGAATTGTTCGTGGGTAATGAAAAAATGATTTTAATTCTATTTTTGTATTTTTACAGTTTCCTATTTTTTTTAATATATATTTAAAATTAATTGTAAGCATATTAAACATCATTGTCAAAACAAAGTGAAATATTATGTAAATAGTGTTTTCAAAATACACATCCATAAATCTCAAAATAAGGACAATTTACCCTTCCATGATTCTCAAAATAAATACATTGTTACTGCCATAAATTTCAAAATACACATAACGACACTATCGTAGAAATATATATATACATAATGCCTACAAGTCTAAACAAAATAAGTAGTCATAAACTGAAACTGAAACCAGTATTACTCCTCGCCGCCATCATCGTTAGACTCATCCTCGTCATAATTTGGATGACGACGACGACGGGATGACTCAGCCTGTATGGAAGCAACACTTTTTGCCAATGTTGCTAGCTGCATCTGTAGTTATGTAGTGCGTTGCTCTGTTTGTTGAACTTCCTCTTGTCGACGTTGCTCAACTTTCCTTAGCTCCTCTCGCGCCTCTCGTGCCTCGTGTTCTGCCGCTTTTGCTCGCTCCTCAAATGCTGCTATCTGTGTAGATATCTCGTTAGATTGTTGAGACAAGAAATATTCATAATAAAGGAGAAGATGAAATAAATAACACATGAACGTGATGTATAATACTGCATAAAACACTATAAGATTGTTTAAATTAAAAGAGAAAGAGAAAAAAGAGAATTAACAAGTTAATGATTTACAGATTTAAGTATGAAATATATGCAATAAGTTATTATTGACTCCTATATTATGGCTACTATGTAAATAAAGAAAAGAAAAATATTATGATGTACAGAACTAATGATTTTATTGACTATTCTGATGCAATAAACAAGGGATAGAAATAGCAAATGTTTTTATGATGCAATAAACAAGGGATGCAATAACAAAAGTATAGAAATAGCAAATGAATGTAATGACAAAGTTCTGAAGGTATATGGAATAACCAGCTGTGATTGTGATCTCGTGTGGGTTTATTTATATTATATTCTATTTGTTTCCCTTTTCCTTGAGTGTTATAATGAATATAGCATAGCAAAACTCTTGTTTGGTCTAGTTTGCTACTGTTGTTTGGTCTAGTGTTTCATAGGATTCAAAGTCAGCTTTTATTAAACTCTATAGTCTTATTAGAATCATGTTGCTTTCATAAAAAATCAGCTTTTACAAAATTCTGTAGTTTTCTCTTTTTTCCACTATCAACATTCACTTGTGCTAAAACCAATTTTACTTTGAACCAGTTTAGCATAAATCAGTGGACGTAGTAGTATAAAAAAACAGTATCAAAGTACATAAATTGATGCAAATTGGTCGAATCTTATTTCAATATGCAACAAAATAAAAAGCATCTCTACAAGTATGAACCAGTTAAACTTGCAATGCCATCTCCAAAGAAAAAAACAGATGCATACTTATTTGTTAGGCATCTATGCTCAAACAAGCAGATTAAACCAAACATGTGACAGATTAGAGAATTGAGGGCTATTATAATCACAGATTAAACCAAATGAGCCGGTTCTGTTTTCAAATTATAAACATGTATTAACAAATAAGAACACCAATATGTTACCAATATAAACATGTATTAACAAATAAGAACACCTCAATGTTAGCATCACATCTTAGGAATTAATATCAGTATCCAAGCAAACAATATCCAAAAAAAAAAAAAATCAGATTCCAAGCAAAATAAAAATGGTACCGCTAGACTCAATATCAGTATCAGTATCCAAGCAAAAAAAAAAATCAATATCACACTCACAACAGATTTAGGAATTAAACTTACAGAGTTAGGGATTTTCAAGCTTTTACCTGTGAAATGAGATGTTATGGACTTCAATGAGCTGTACAAGAACAAAACGTGAGAACGAGTTAGGGTTTGCAAATAAGTTAATAAGCGTTCAGATTCACAACAAATAATCATGAAAATGGAACAAATTTGAGAGAGCAAACGAGATAACAACAACGAATGAGAGTAAAACAGAGAAAAAAAAGAACAAGAGAGATCGAATGAGAGAGAGAACACAAACGATAGAAGACCCAGAGAGAATGACAGAACCTGTGATTTGAAGTGTCGGTCAAGGGCGAACGGCAGACGACGAATGGCGAACGACGTTGATTTGAAGTGGCGTGGGCGAATGCGATGAACGAAGGGTTTTTGTGGGTTTTTTATTCTATCCCCTTTACTCTTTCTTTTGTTTTGTTTCCTTTCCTTACTGAACTATTATTATACTCTAACAAATGACTTGTGCCAATTAACTTCTTTTTTTTAAAAAAAAAAAACAAAGTAACAATAAAATTATACTTTTAATTTACCCACGGATATTACCTACGACTAATCAGTGGTAACGAAAAATACGATTAAATTTTGACAACTTCAAGTTGAGTTTTTTTTTTTTAACTTTACCCACGGATTTTGTTTATGTTACCTACGGACAAACCGTGGAAACAAATTTAAAAAAATTAAATTACCTAATACCAAATTTACCCACGGTTTTTCTATAGATATTATATAATTTATCCACTAACTGATATCCGTGGATATTTTCCGTAGGTATATGAAACTTTTCTTGTAGTGATATATGTATCAAAAACCCTCACAATTAAACATAACATGTTTTTATTTTTTGCGTTTTCGTATATTTATTTTCTAAATTGAGATTTATGTTCTTACACCATGGACAACAATTAATAACTCAAGATCGTATTTGCGTTGCATTCACAAAAAAGTTGGTGAATAAATAATGTCTTAGTCCAGTCAGTAAAAAATCCCATCTTGCTATGAAAGTTTTGCATGTTTTGTATATTATATAGGTTTAATTTTTTAGTTTGATCCCTTTATTTTAAATTTCAAGTTAGTTGCTTTATGATTTAAACATTTCACATTAGTATAAATTAATCATTTTTGTTAATTTATAAGTAAACACTATTTAGGTATGGACACATGACTAACAAAAGTCTAAGTGCAATGTTAATTTTACAACATGTGAATATTAATTTTTACAAATTTGAAAAATATAAAATAGCAAAAACACACATTTTCTAGGATTTGAAATTGAAATTGGACTAAGAACGGCAAAGAAGGAAAGCGAAGGAGAAATGTGAATTTGTGGCAGTGGTGAAACGATAAAGACGACGCGATAACGATGACTCTAGGGAAAAATTTCGTTATGGTTGCAATTTTATGGTATACAAAGTTTAATCATTTTCTATAGTATAATGTGTTGTATTGTCGATTACAATTGTTGTCGTTTAGGGTTTAGGGTGTCTCTTGTGGTCCTATGGTAAATGTTTATGCTTGTTAGATGTCGCTACATAATTTCTCAAAATATTTTAGTTTATTTGATTTATTTGGTGTTTTTTGAATATATGTTTGGTTTTATGGTTCCATGTTTTTTTTAATTATTTGTTTATATGTGTTCTTTTTCTGTTATAAATCAATAATTCCTCTTTTGAATGTGTATTTTATTGAGGGTATTTTAACAATATAAAAAAATTGGAGTATGTGAGACAATAATCAAATTGACAATGTGACCCAAATAGATGATCAATCGGGAGGTTTTGATTATTTTAGAAGAAAAAGGAGTCAAACAGATTAATATTATTAGTTTGTGGTATAATGACCCAAAAGAACAATTGGGTTGTGTACTAGGAATTTAGTTGATGATTTAGGTGCGAGAGATATCCATCGTAGAAACAATTGATGGGTGTGTGCACCTATATGTTAATAATAAAACTAATTTTGTGTTAGGTCTAGAAAGTATTAGGAGGTAGTTGTGGATATTCAAGTTTTGCCGAGGGAGCAACCCCATTTTTTACATGATGCAATAGAAAATGATGTTCACAATGAGATATTTGGTCACACTAAAAGTCAAAAATAGATAATGATAGTGAAATAGTGTTAGAGGTATCATGTTTGAGAACTTTGAGGAAGAAATAGATGATGCTGACTCTTTTAAAGAATATATTGTGTCACTTGTAACGACATTAGGAAAATAAACGGTTAAGTGATAATAAATAGATGAAGATGACTCTTTTGAAGAATATATTGTGCCACTTGTAACCACATGAGGAAAGTAAACGACTAAGTGATGATGCGTATAATAATGAGAATCTTAGAGTGGTGGGGAAAGTGATGAGGAATATGATTTGATATCGAGACCCGACTTTTCTACATTCAATAAGCTAGAACTTGTTGCATACTTTATTTCAAATGAGCCCTTTAAAGAAGCAATGATAACATATATTGTATACTCAAGAAAAAATTTGAAGTTTATTAAGCATCATATGAAAATGATGAGGGTAAAGTGTCGTTATATACAAGGGCATATGTGAAATTTCATATCAAATGTGGGATTAGAGTATACAAAAGGGTATTGTTGTCAAAATTGAAAAGAGATGAGTCAGTACTAGCTTTAAATTGAAAGATTCACTTTTTCTTCAAACGATTACACCAAGAAAAAGATCAAGGTTTGATTTCTTAATTCTTCCAAAATGTTAAATACATAGTGAATATTTTTGTGAGCTACTAAACTAGTGAAAACATAAAGAAGAAAGATTAACAAGATAAATTAAAATAAAAAAATGATAAGTTTGATTGATTGTGTGTTTTTACGGTGACAAATACAAAGAGTATTTAAAGATAAAACTAGTCTAACTAGTCAATGCATAATGGCTTGCCTCAATAGGCTAATCATATGAGTTCTCATGACTCAATCAACTATCGAAACTTTAATATGGTACAATTAACTTCAGATTTAGCTAAGAGAAAGTTAAAGGACGATAAGCTCATGACGAAAACCATGACCACCGATTTGTTTCCTTCTTTAATTTTTGGATGCATATCAAATTCCTTAACTATAAGGTATTCTTACATAATATTTTTTTGCTATTATTTCTACATCTTATGACACTAAAAGTTGCATTTTGGTTGCACATATATATTAATGTTCTTAACATTGGCATTTGTTTTACACGGAATCATGAAGAGTTAATTAAATAATACACCTAATACGTGTGTGTTAGTGAGCAAAACAATTGTCCACAAAACTTCTATAATGATAGAGTCCACGTGTGCAAAATGGTTAAAAGTCAGCCAAACAAATCCATCTCACAACTAGTGTTCTTTTGAAAAAAAAATGTCTCAATAAAAGTACATCACTAAATTAATTTTTGAAATTGTATGTGGCGGTAATTTTATTTCTTATGGGAGTTATCAACATACTTGACAAGTTGATGTAAGCCAACTAATCAGTGCCACGTATTATGGATTAAATTGATCGATTTTGGAATGACTTTACGAGATTAAATTGATCAATTTTCGAACTTTTTTAAATATATTATGCTAACAACTTTGCACCCATTATAGTGATTGAATTGGTAAGGGAATACAATATAGGTGGAGGATTTCTATTTGAAAAGGTTTGAAAATTTTAAGCAACAAAAAGATATTCTTCTTCATTCAAGAGCGAGAGCATGGACCATATTTTCATGAAGTGTCATTTGTGAAAGAAAGGTTGTTATTTGAATAGTTGGAATTGAGAAAAACCCATATAGAAAATTTGTATATGCCCATTTGCCACATGTATTTCTTCTAATTTGTAATTTCCAAATTTTCGTCGACTATGTTTTGCTAAAAGCATCTCAATACCTAACTAGACTAATATAGAGACTATAAAAACTATTTTTTAGTAAATCAATTTGCTAAGTGATATTTTAAGAGACTAATTTTCAATGTCAACTCAAGAATTTTGTAATGTAAGAGATATGATATCAAAAAACCAATTATATATCTTGATGATTTTGTTATTGAGCCAGTGGACATCAAAGGACATAAATCATCTCCACCTCCTATTAGAGGACCTACATTAAATTCCACCTATTTAATAACAACTTTTCTTTTACAATGATAGAAGAAGAGTATCTTCTTGTTGTTTTTAACTTTTCTACCATTTGCAAATGAACATCCCTACCCATTATATTCCCTTACCAATGTTTAATTACAAATTCAACACATTAGTAAGTCAAAGATGTAATAAACCAAGACTAAGATATAATCTTTATGACCTCTACACTATTAACCTATGAAATTATACACATACATCAATTATCAGATACAAGACATTCAATTTGATTTCAGTGCTGCGTGGATTAATGAATTATTCATTGCCATTGTAGAAGACTACAATATTTTGTAGCAGCTACATATTCCAAAGAACTACACGCCATAGCACTTGTTAACTATTTTTTGCCCTTGTTGTCTAATTAAACCTCTATGATTAATAAAGGAAAATTAATAACCATGAAGAAGATAAGTAACAAAGAATATCTGTTATTTATACCTTTCTCAAAAAAAAGAAAACCATATGGATACAGTGAAAAAATATAAACATATGTTTTTATCTAATGTACAAACTAATCCCAATCAACTGAATTCAATAATATTCTATTGTAAGTAAGAAAATCAAAATGGCCAGCTACTCAACTTTCTTTCTTAGGATGTATTGCTTGGAAAACAGCTTGAAATTCTTCCTTTACTCTTTCATACACATTTGGTCCCTTAACTTCATCTATAGGAGTATTCTCATCAATATCATCATTCCTTCCATGAGTTTCTTTGTGATGATGGTGTTTTGACTTATCATGGTGTATGACAGCTTTAATCTCCTCCTTAGCTCTCACAAATATGTTGGCTTTCTTTACTTTGGTTTCTGTCAAGAGAATATGACATGTATCAAGTTAACAAATTATAATGACCATAAACTAGCATATCAAACAACAACTGATTGAAGAAGACTTGATTATCTACAACAGTAATTTGAACATTCACATTATAGAGCAAAAGCAACCAACGAAATGGATGTATTTACAGAAAGAAATCGCACTTGTTGAATGGATCAGAGAAGGTAGGGTTCCTCCACAAACCGTTTGAGCCAAACGACCAAGAACAAGGAACACTCCTACAAGTACAAAGTAACACATACCTGCTGGGGATTTTAAGATTTCTTGTTTATGGTTTGACTCTGCTATTTGATTTCCAACCCTATGTGACAAAATAAAACAAGTACAAATCAGAGTTTGTCAACAAATTCATCTACTTTCACATGTCAAATTTTGACAATTTTGTTATAAGCAAGTTATGATTTTTGAACCTTATATCATCATGAGATGAAGCCTCACTGTTGTGATGGAACACTTGAGCAAGGGCTTGAAACTCCTCCTTAGCTCTTTCAAACACATTTGGAGCCTTAACATCATCCAATGAGGTATTCTCATCAATGTCACTATTCAATCCATGAGTTTCCCTGTGATGATTATGGCATGAAGACTTCTGAGGATGCAAAATAGCCTCAAATTCTTTCTTTGCTCTTTCAACCAAATTGGGTCCTCTTACTTCTTTAAACAATTACATAAAACATTATAACAAAATCATTCATATTTCTCATAAATAACTTCCACTCACACACAAATAAACAAAACCTGTCGTAGCACCGACAATTCAGATTAAAAGCATGTCCAATCACTAATATTTCTCCTAATATTATCAATATTTCATAGATAAAACAGTCCAAAGAAAATCAGTTCAATTTTTCCCTACCACATAAAAATAATTTATTCCGAAAATTTACTGCCATTAAAATTTATGATCAGTAACTTACAATAAGATTATATATTAGAAGTCTGATTAAAAAAAAAAATATTATAAAGAGTCAATAAGAAATACATGATTACATAGGTATAGAATATATGCAAGAAATTGAAAACAATGTTCCTGAAAATGAAACAAATAACTTTATTGAATGAATAAGTGGACGGAAATAAATACGAAAGTGATTGAAAGTAGATGGTGGTATTCATATTCATACCTGATAAAGAGTTTGTAGTTTTGTCGTTTGAGTTGGGTTCCATCATGCTGAGTTTAAGGTTAGTGTAAAAAAACCGATCGAGTGGGTTTGTGGACAATAATTTGTTAATGTGGTTGTTGTTACAATTTTTCTGTAAAAAAAAAAAAAAAAAAAGATTATTGTTACTACAGTTGGGAAAGCGACAGATAAAAAGAAGAGATGCAGGGTGCACGTAAACGACGTGTCGGATTGAATTGCCAACCTGTCATCAAGTCACGGAATCGTCTCGTGTGTAATAGTCTAATAGATATAAACCAATGGGCTAAGTGGGCTGCGATGCAACTGTTGAAATAACGGAAAGGGTTCGTGCTATGCTACTATTTGCACCCGTCGTCTTTATCAATGCACTCCTCTCTCTCTCTCTATATATATATATATATACATATATCATACTAATTTATTTTGTTTGTAGAAAAAATAGTAAAGAACTTGTTATACAGCCGTTAGATTTTGAACTTAGACTTGAAATATAATAACTGGTATAATAATATTAATATTATAGCCCTTTGTTTGTTGGTGCTTATCATTAAGAATGATAGTTTACATTATCCCTATTAATGTTTTAGTGATTTAGCTTCATTTGTTGCACTAACGGTAGATAACCAAAATTACGACGCTTTGTACTTTTATGGAGAGATTGCCATATAACACAATAAAAAAATTTAACATTGAATATAAGTCATTAATTCAATGTATATGGACAAATAAAATATAGTTCTCCATGTAAC
This sequence comes from Cicer judaicum, assembly GCA_037974835.1. Taxonomy (NCBI): domain Eukaryota; kingdom Viridiplantae; phylum Streptophyta; class Magnoliopsida; order Fabales; family Fabaceae; genus Cicer; species Cicer judaicum. The sequence continues at coordinate 3,095,326 of JBBPBS010001075.1, read as the reverse complement.
TTGTAATTATCCGGTGAATAATTACTCATCCGTTCAACTCAATCATATGTGTAATCAATAATTTTGAGGTGTAAGACCATATGTATAGTGTGTTACATTTTTAATTCTCAACCACATCTGAAATTTGTGGTATATTTTTCTCGACCATATATTTATAAGTTCTATTTAGAATATCCAGTTTCATCTCCAAATTTTAATAATTCTAGCTTTTTAAAAAGTTAGATCTTCGCCTGTTTAGTATACCTATTTCCACTGGGATCATCACATCTACGTCAAATACTAGTTTAAAAAGAGTTGATAAACTTCAATTTGATGCATATTTTTTAGGGATTATTATGTATCATTTTTAGAGTAATTATGACTGAATATATAAATTTAATTTAATTTACTCTTTGGTACGTAGGAAAGATGAAAAAACTATAGACAATAATATATAATTTATATAATATTATATTTCAGATATTATATTATAGTATATATATATATATAACATATCTAATATTTTATTATAATAATATTTAGTATACAATTGGATGATAATGTGTTGAGTTGTTAGAGGAAAAATTGGAGTGCTTGTTCGTTTTTGTTGCACAAAAGTAGCAAATTGTTTGTTGAAGATAAAAAGGCATTTGAGATATTAAAAAGAGAGAATTGACATCACAAATTAGAGAGATTTTAGGAGTATTCCGAGTTGAAAGCAAAGTGAGTTTTGGAGCAAAGGGAGAAGGTTGGGAAGGAATTAAGGTACAATATTTGATATGGGTGACATCCACGTGGTGTATATGGATGATGAGAAACATCATTAAACATGGGGGAAGTAGGTGATGTGAGGGCTCTAATTTTCACAATATTTAGAGTTGTAGTTTGGTCTTGGTATGTTGCTAAAACCAAGCATAAGACAACTTATGATTTTGCACATTAGTGTGTTAGTCCTTTTGCGTGTTTGCAAGGTCTCTAATAGGTTTGAGTATTTTGTTTATAAAAAATAATAGAGAAAACAGGAAAGTTGAGAAAGATTGTTGCCATCACAAATAGTACAATTATTCTCATTAATAAAAGTTATTTAAAAACAAATTTTTGATTCAAAAGAAAAATATATATATCGTTATTATAAAATTTTACATGAATGATTATGATTAAAAGATATTTAAGTGTTAAATGTGTTAGATTAATTATTTAAAACTTAATTGTAATTTTGTTTTTTCTATTTTCACTAATTTATGAAATTGGTCTCCTTATTTTCAAATCTAACAATTTTAATTTTTTACTCATTTTTTAACTATAAAAATGGTGAAATACCTATTTCAATCGACTCGTGGTATCATATGATGATGTTAAATTAATGTTTAATGTCTAATAAATTATAATAAAATCTTCTAAAAACTTTAGATTAAAATATAAAATTATTTATTTTTGAAATATAATAAAAAAACATATAAATCATTAATATATTTAAATAGTTGTACAACATAATATTATATGTCATATTATTTTTTTAAATTATGATATAATTTTTTAGTTAAAAAAATCTAAAAGAGATATTATAATGGTCAAATTTTAAAATAAAGAAACTAATTCTATGAATTGGTGAAAATAAATGAATAAAAAAGGCACTTAAGTCATTATTTACTCAATCAATAATTGAGAATTATTATTAAATATAAATTATTATCTATAAACCAATAAGTGGTTTTGGTACATTTGTTTCTAAAAAAAATGTGATGAGTTGGAAACTCTTTTAAGTTTAACGAGAGATCTTTGTCTTCAACTATTTAAATATTTAATTGTCGTCTCATTAGATAACTAACCTAACTCTTTTAACCAATATGACAGTCAGGGTACTTCACCATTCATATTCTTAATCTCTTCCAAAATGAAAATTTATGTCGCTGTTGTTGATATATTCTTATTATAAAATATATGTTATAATTTGCACTTAAAAAGTCATATATTTTTTGTTCTAATTTTAACAATTCATGGTTTGATCAATAACTAATAATCTTCCATCATATTATAAAAATTATTTCATTTGATATGCTGCAGCACCATAGTGTAAAACATAATAGCATTACACTTTTAATAATTATACGTAATGTATATTCGTATTAAAATATTCATTATTTAATTAAAAATTATTATCACATTTATCATTTTTATAAAATTTAACATTAATTTAAAATTATTTAATACATTAATGAGAATATCAAAATTAATGTCTTATAAACTTTTATTAAACAAGTTAATTTTAATTTATTTGATTGACATATTATTATAGGGATGGGAATAGGTCAAGCCGGACCAGGCTTTGAAAGGTCTGAGTCTGGCCTACAATTTATTTTTTCGGCCTATGGCCTATCATAAGCTTTTTTTTCGGCCTAAATTTGGCCTTTTTAATAGTTTGGTCTGGCCTAAAAGCCTTTTTAAAAGTCTTTTTAAACGAATCTATTATTACTTCTTAAACAAATAAGGAACAACTACTAAATGATTGACTAATTGAAAAGTTATCGAATATAAAACGACTACCAAATATATAACTGCTATCGAATATGGAACGACTACTGAATATGGAATGATTAGTAAGTGATTGACTAATTGATAGAATTTGAAATAGAAAATAATATTATTAATATAATAATAAAAAATAATATTAATAAATATATATAGATCAGTCTGTTAGGCCTAACAGACTTTTTTATAAGTCTGAGCCTGACCTATTTAAATAAATAGGCTTTAAAATCAGTCTGAGTCTAGCTTTTTTATTAAATAGGTCAGGTCAGGTTAGACCATAAGTAGGTCAGGCCATAGACTCCTACGGCCTAGCCTATTCTCATCCGTACATATCAAACATTTTTAAATTAATATCAAATTTTATAAACATACCATATACAATTGTAGCTTTGAATTCAACTATGTATATTAAAAAGTCTTATATTATCAAAGATAACATAATATTAAGTTTCACACAAGGTATCACGTGGGTTGAGTTTGAGACATATATGAGGTATTAAGAAATTGATAAAATTGTCGGTAAAAAAACTTATGGATGGTTATATTTTGGCTGAAGAATTTTCCGTAACATCTATTGTGTTGTTGCCGCTAAACCAAGAGAGATCCATCGAGGAAAATTTGATAAATGTTTATTTCTATTTCGGTTATGAACAAAAGTGTAAAATTTGTATTCTAATAATTGTTTTTAGGCCTTTAAATTAAATAAAATGAAAGGATAATAAAATTTAATGTGAAACTAAACTTTGATACAATATAATAGTCAATGAAATATCATCCATATGTATAATATGAAAAAAGAAATCAATTTACTTTTGTGATCGTTGACTGCCATTTAATTCATATTCTACTGTCTGCTATTCAGTTTCCAAACATCTTTGAATGTACAATATTGTAGCCGAGGAACAGATAGATGGTGTGACTGAATAATAATAAAACATTGAAAATGGATGCAAACGTCCAAATCGAAGAAAGGAAGAGAATCACTTTGAATTGAATGGTTTTGATTTTTGACCATCTTGACCCGCATCATCATACTAATTAAGAGTGGTCAATGGAAGAGAGTTTAAAATAAGAACGTAACGTCTAGCATGGTGGTGTCATCATTAAATATAACCATCATGGTCTTATTATATCCAACATTATATATATAAACCTCAGTCCTCCTATTTAACGTGTTCATCTTAAACTTGAATATTAAATATACTTGTCATATATTAGTCTGAATTACTTGAACGCTAGTCTACGGTTAAACTAATTATAATATGTATACTATAAAAACAAATTAAATTAAATCACTACTATGTATTAAAAAAGGAAGTTGATTTCATAGAATTTATTTATTTTATTTAGACAATGCTAAAAATATACTATTATTAATACTTTTATGTTATAATTTGTAAGTGTGAAATAAGAAAAGACCACAAATGATATTTAAAAAGAATAAAAGACTTCAATAGTCCAAACCAATTTTAATAAACATTGAAATGTGTATACTTATTATTTTTCTGTACTCATTCAACTTCTCATTTTTATTTGTCTCAATATGTCACATTTATCACACTAGGTGTATATTAGATAGATAGGTGTCCGCCACAGTAAAGATTCGTTCATTCTATGAGTATTTTGTGATAAGTTATTCCGCTTAAAAATCTAATATAAACGATGAGTTTTACTAGTTCAACTATTGATTTTGATATAAAATATTAATGATCAAGCACACAAAATTTTATAAAAAAATATAAAATTTGTAGTTATGTAATAGTCATTGATATTTATTTATATTTTTTAAAAGTTTATTATACGTTCATTTGAAATGATTTAATAAAGTATTAAATAGTTTTAAAATTTTATAAAAATTTATAAAATTAATCTATTAAATAAAAAAATTTAATTTGATGATTAAATTAATAAAATTTATCGTATATATTGAATTATTAAACGAAATAACTTATCACAAAGTTAATCTTAAAGTCAATATATATATATATATATAAATTATTATCACAAAATAATTAATTGGTCCAAATTATTGTTGCATAAAATAAGTGTTATTGTTTTTTTTTTAAATTATATGAATCGCCGACCAACTTCTGATTCCCCGAATTTAAACTGCTTAACACACCGTCTAAATGGTTCAACCCATGCAAACAAAAATTAAAATAGAACGAAAAAAATTAGCTCACAACCCGCAAGGGCCATGAATTTTACGGGCCAACTCACATATTTTAATCCATTAAACCCGATTTTACATAGATATATAATCCTTGAGTCCCAAAATATAAACACCTATTGCATATTTCGCTCTTATAAAAAAAATTAATAGTATAATTAATAAGTTCATTTTATGTATAAATCTCTCTAAAATATCATTTGTATTTATATATAATTAATTTTAACATTTGAAATTTTAAAATACTTAGAACCGTGAGTAGAACTCACCATTTTAAATGCTTAAACGAATCTCACATTTACAAAAAACTCATTTTATAATTTTTTACTCTTAATGTTTAACAATCATCCATTCTCTCCAATTCACTACTTCAAAAAAAATTAATTAATTTCATCAATAACTCTATATTATTATATTTCAAAAATATTTATTTATTTTAATACAATTTAATAAATGAGACCAAAAAAAATTGGAGAGAAAGTGCTTTCTTAGACACTCTTCTGTATAAGCACTCAATATTTTTGAGTCCACAATGTAGGTGTTTATTTGACGTGATGCTTATTATACGAAACATCCCTCATTTGTAGATGTTCTAGAGCATTCACATTGACGGCTATCTAATTTGGACGGGTAGGTGGGATCTATATCACTTATTTATAATTTTTTAATACTAATACTGAATAAGCCTTCAATTTCTCCAACTCAACAATCAATTTATTTTATTGAATAGACTCCATCAATAAATTTATATTATTATATTTTAACAACACTTAAATATTTTAATAAAATTCATTAAATGAGATATACAGAAATTAGTGCGTGATAGAGTGATAGAATGATATCTTAATAGTCATCCATATTTGTTTCTTCTCCAATATAAATATCTTGGTCCCTATTAAGTAAAATGGGTTTCAATTGAAGTTGCTCAATGTGGTATTAATTAAGAGATTAGTACAGAAAAGATACAATAAAAATAAAATGACTTATTTTTAGGGAAGTTTTTGTCAAATGAGCATTATAGATGGAGTACATTATTAAATGAGGTCAATAAAGTTTAGTTATTTCGATTAAAGGGCATTTTGAAATTGTGAATTTGAGTTTACGCTGTTTGAGGAATTTGTATATAAATTCCTTCTTTTCTCCCCCACCACACGCGCTATCTAAATATTTCTCCAGTCTTAATAACACATGTATTTGAAAAAAAATTATTTCAATATAAATTTCTTTTTCAAATTTCAATGCATTTTATTTAAGTTGTATTTTTTAATTAATATTATTTTTAATATAATATCTTTAAATATGTATTTATGATATGATAATATAATAATATTTATTAAAATTAATTTAATAAAAATAATATTTCTTTTTTTTATTTATATATTTTTTTAATGTGTAAAATAATCGAATAACTCAATTATTATAAGACATATAGAAAAACGAAAAATCATCAATTTGATCTTTGGACTATTATTTAATTCTTTCCAAATTAGTCCATAAACTAATAAACTATTAGAATCTACTAAAAAGTTCTCACTATTCCTCAATCAAACACTCTCTTAATTACACACACAACAACCAATTAACATCTCAACTCTATGCTAATCAAAATTGTCTCCATTGATTCCAAACCTATCCATCCAATATTTACTATTTCATTGTAATATAATACACATTTTCTAAAACAGGAGAAATAATACTTGTTCTATGATCAATTTCAGATTGATAAATTTTAAATTAATGAAGAAAATTTTACTAAGTAAAGAGTTGAACTTAAAATTGATTGTTACATAAAATTGAGAGTGTTTGATTTAGTTATAAAATCTCTTTAAAAAAGAAAAATTATAATTGAAACTAATTAAATTTTGTATTTATTAAATTTGGATAATAGAATTGAAATCGTTGAAAGTGTTAAAAAAATTGATTAGACATTATTAAAAACATATCGATGATCAAACAAGAAAATATAAATAAAATAAAAATTAAAAAAATCAAAAAAAATAATGAAAATGTATCTAGTGTTATTTATTTATTAATTTTATCACAAAATACAATAAATAAAATAATTAATAGAAAGAGAAAAAAATCATCATTAAAAAAAACTAATTAATGATCCATATCCTATTTACATCTCATTCCACAAATCCAAAGATATTTGAAGTGAAATAAAGACATAAAGTTGGAAAAGTCTACAAAAGGAAGAGACGTTGTTGAGGAAACCAATGCGTTTAACTAAAATAATGTCCGGAGACCGTACTTTACTACTATTGTCAGTGCGGCCATCAAGTCATCCCATTATGCGCAACACGTCGTGGGATTCCCCTTTGCTTCAACAACAAACATTTGTTGACTCCTTCATATGTTTTTATTTGTTACTTGTTTTGTTTTATCTATAGATATTTATTGGGAAAAAATAGATTTAAATATTATTTTTTTAAATTATTAAATATATTTATTATTTTTTTGTTTTGAAATATTAAAAATTAATATTAAATATTTTATACACAAAAGATAATTTAATTATTTTTTTATACGAAAAATACATGTTAATTATACTATTAATTTTTTTAATAAATGTGAAATATGTGTAGTTATATTTAAGGATGAAAAAAGTACATAAATATTAATAAAAAATGAGTAGATAAATAGATGATACTACCTTTATACTGATATATAAAATTCGTTTAAAAAAATTGTCTTAACGGAAGACTATTTTCAAATTATAAGAAACATTAATTAGATTTTCACAAAATATCTTTAATTAAATGTACGAAATTAAAAAATAATTTATTTTTTTCCTTAATAATTGAATAATGGTTTTGGAAAGAGAATATACATTATTGACAAATTTAACATAAAAATTATTTTTCTTAATTGTTGTTCATTAATCAAAAGAGTCTCATATGTAGAGTAGAGAGTAAATAATATATACCTTGGTTGAGGCATTGAGTAAGAGCAATTGTTGTCCATAAATAAGTGATATGCTTTGGTTAAGCAAGAGATAGATGTTCATCAAACCCCTTTTAACAATTGAGCAATTTCAATATTGTTCATGATGTCTCTCTTGAGCATGTTTTACTCTTTAAAGTAATGATTATGATAGAGGTGTTCCTTGTCATAGAGATCATATTTTATCTAACGATGTTTCGAAGTCTAAAAACAAATTAAAAAAATAGAGGGCATATATGTTTATAATACTTGTTTTAAGATTGAATCTCATAATTCACTTTAATTTTGTTTTTGTGTGTCTTTTTTCTTTTTTATCTTGTATTTTGGGTTAATTTATGAATTTTATAGTTTAAAATTGCTTAATATACTACGACCTCTATCCCCGAATATAAGACGCTCTTTAAATTTTTTTTTATATATAAATTTGTTTTTAAACTTTTTAACTGCATTAATTATTTTTTTTATCAACATACATCCTTTTTTTAAATTAACGATAAATACTATAATATACACATTAATCAATTCTCTTTTTAAGGATAAAAT
>JBBPBS010001075.1:3073816-3086948 GCA_037974835.1 Cicer judaicum | reverse complement strand
AAAAAAAAAACAATTATCAACAAATTCAATATTGATATATATCCACTTTCTTAATTTTCTCAATTTAATTAATAGGATCCTATATTCAACGACAAAGGTAATATTTATAACTTCAAACAATATTTAAGATTTAAACTATATTTTTAATTATCATTTTGATGAATAATTTTATCAGTTATATAATTATTATTGTATATTATTTATTTATGAAAGATGCTTTTCTAAAAAAAATCAATGGAATATGGTATTTTTTTTCCTTTATATTTCTTAATGATTTTATTTTATTTTTAAGGTGTGAATGGGATTAATTTTGAGGAGCATAATTGATAATTTTTGTGACTCATACTTGTATGTGGTGTAGATAATATTTGAGGAGCATAATTTAATTTTTTGCAAACTGGCAGCAGTGACATGTTTGTGCAAGCTAAAGATGTGAAGTCCCACATGAATTTAAAAAGAAATAAATCATGCATCACTTTTTTAAAAGAAAAATAGAGTGTACTGCAAAGACTTGATGCCCATGTAATTGTGTTGACTTTTACTCATTAAATATTATTTTTGTTTGGGTTTTTTTTAAAGTGTTATGCGGTCTAACCCCTTGAACTGGCTAAACTATGGGTTTTCGATTTTTATTCTGGTTTCTTACCATATCGGTTTTTGGTCTCAAATATGGAAATTTTAGATATTCTTTTGGGGCTCAACTAGGATTTTGTCTTGGCGTATGTTTTCTTCCATCCATGTGATACTACACTTGTTTTTAAATATAACATTCTCATTGATTGAATTCTATAAATTAAAAAAATTTATAGTAATATTAAATTAATTAATAATTGATATTGTTTTTATAATTTTATCTTTTAAAAAAGAGAATTAATTAATATTTTTATTATAATATTTACCGTTAGTTGTAGAAAAAGAAATAACTAATTAGGAGTATCTTAGTAAATAAATAATTAATGTATTTGAAAATTAAAAAATATTTATAAGAATAATATTTTCAAAAAAATATATATTTCACGATAATATATACTCCCTCTTTCCCTGAATTTGGGTAGTCTAAGATTTTATTATATTGAGACTAAGAAGTAATAATTTTACAAAATTTAGACAAAATTATCCTTAATTATTATCTGTAATTAACCAATCATTGTGAAAATTCTCATAGCCTGTATTACTAATGTCAACTATCCCTCTTTAATAATTGGTATCAATGTCAATAATTTTGAAAGAAAAAAAAATTCTTCTAGTATCTAGTAAGAATAAAATATAATTAATGATTTCTGTCGGAAATATAATTAACGTTTGCTCTTGATTTTCTAAGGGTAATGTGAACAAAAATGTTTAGTTTGTATGCTGTTATTTTTTTTTAAAATAAACAAAATTTATTAATAGGAGTACAACTATGCAAGGAGTACTTCAATCCATCTAAAAAAATTATTGAACCAAACTCAATCATAATGATCAACCAAAATAAATATATTTTTTTATTAAAAATTGTGTATGAAATAAATTTATTTTTAATTATAAATCTTCAAAATTAAGAAAGAAAAGAAATTATACTTTGAAAATATAATAAAAAATTTTATTTTGCAATCATATTTACAAAACACGTCAAAATAAAATAAACTTAGGACCATCTTAAAGTTTCAGCAAAATAACTATAATATATTTATAAATACTAACTTTATCGTAAGTAGACAAATACCTCAATTAAAAAAAAGTTAATATAATACTTTTTTCATTTTATAATAACAATCATTTTAAACATTTTAAACAAAATAAGAAAAAGTTATAAATAAATATTAATACATAACTAGTTAATTAATAAATTAAAATTATTTAATTAATCGATTAATATAAAATATTTCTTCGTATATAAATTATATAATAAATTATAATTTTGTTCAATAATTTAATATATTGATATGTAGATATAATAATTTAATAATAGTGTACAGTGGAGATACTAATTTAATAGGTGTAGACTCGATTTGCTTGCTTGAACAATGACTCGATAGCCATCTAAAATGTTGTGTTTAAATTTAAAATTCATAAAATATATTTTTACCCCTTAATTGCATATGTTGTTGCATAGTTTCTTAAAGGGTAATTAATTGTATTAATCATTAGTGTAGTTCTATTATCATAAAAATAAATGGAATAATAATAATTTGAAGGTGATTTATATAATATTTAATTAAATGTTAAAATTAGAGAAAATGAATAAATTTATATTAAAAACTAAAAGTGATACTCTTTTTATCATAAATTTTGTAAATGTAACAATTATTTTGAAATTTAAAGAGTATATGTTGGGCTAAAAACATATCTTTTGATTAAATTAACTTAGGTCAAGTTTGATATATATATTTTGTTACTAAAAATATGTAAAACTGTTAAAAAAAATATCCCCGAAACATAAGTGAAACTTTGTTTTTAGCCTATTTTTAGTGATGAATATAACGGATTTAACCAAAGTAATTTAACCTTAGTATTGTCTATAAATGTTAGTTTAAGTGATAAGGAGAATGAATTTCTATTCTTGCGTCTTGGTTTATCGCTAGTAGATCAATGTACCAAAGATTTTCAAAAATTAAATCCACATAAGTTTAGATTTTGCTAAGACATTTTTAGTTGAATTTGGTCTTTGAATTTGTCCCTTAGTTCAGAAAGAATAAAACTCTATCGCCAAACCAAAGATGCACTTAATCCTTAAAATTATTATACGACAATTTAGTCCCTTAAGTTAGAGAATTTTAATATATATACTCTATCTTTTATATAAATCTAAGGCTAAATAATACTTATATTTTTTAATTTAATTTCAGATATCGTTTTAGTTATCTATCTTTTTATTTATTTATTTATTTATTTTAATTTTAAGCGACAATTTGATGTAGTACGACTTTAAAAAAATGAAATTTCATCAAATTTTGGACCAAAATTCTGTTTCGGGATCAAATCTGGAGAGAAATAAAATGGGGGACTACTTTCGCGAGATTCAGCTAAAATAGAGGGACCAAAACTGCAATTAAACCTAAAATTAATTATCATCTTCAATATAATATAAATTTCATCAAATTCATAACTTCAATCTATAAATAAACTCATATTTTCATCTCTAACAACGTCAAATAAAAAATGAAAATTTAAATTTATTTGAAAATTTGAGTTACGAAATTGATGAAATTTGTATTATATTAAAGAATATAATAAATTTTATGGGTTTTGTTTGAAAATTTTGATGAATTTTTTGAATTTTATAGAAAAAGAGATAACATTGTTGACATTTTAAAACATAAAATATCAAATTATCACTTAAAATTAATAAAAGACTAAATTAAAAAAAAAATTAAAACATTAATTAAAAATAAGTTAAAAAACCATATATATTATTTAAGTTAAATTCAACATAGACTTTTATAGTTTTGTGTTTCTCTTTATGCAGTACAATAGTATATAAGGTAATACATATGTTTTTCATTAATTTTGATTAATATTTTTTAAGGATATATTTTGACATAAATACTAAATCGACTAACTTTCATCAATTTAAAAGTTAAAATTTCTAATTTTTCAATTTCCAACTTCAACCATTACATTACATTGGCAAATATATCACACTCTAAAATAATGAAACTGGCAAATATATCACACTCTCAAATAATGAAACATGTGTATGACCCTTTATTTTTTCCTTGTAAATATATATCTCCTAGGTTCATATATTTCTCATGGTTCACCCATAACAAGCTGATAGGATATGAGTAGGGTACAGTGATCGAGCCAAGCATGCTTGACTTTGACTCATCTCTTAGTAGTTAATGTTTCACTTTTTTCAATATGTAAATTGAATATGTTTAGTGATATATGTGTATTTGTTATTGGTGAACTCCGATATCCATATTTTTTAATTTGTAAATTGTTCTACCCATTTATTTATCGATGAACTAAAAAAAAAAATACACATTATAGAACTTTCCAAGAAATAAAAAAGAAGTATATATACACATGATAGAGTGACAGCATATGGTTATAGTTGGAAATTATTTATTTTTTTCTTATGATGTTAATCCTTGTAATGACAGCATATGGTTTTGCTTTTCGTCTTTATGTTACATGACATGCATCCATTAGATTTTGGTGTGGTATGTAAGTGCTACATTGCATGTGTCTCTACCAATATCATATTTTAGCATCATCTAATATAGTATTGATATGTGGTATTGTAATTCTATAGAAATTAGAGATTAAAAATAAAGACATAATTTTATGAAAAGAAAAATCAAAACAAATTCATTTTTTATAAAAAAATTTAAGCTCAGATGATGGTGTCTTATTCAAAATATATTTTTTTAAAAATTTATATTGAAAATCTCCAATGACACTAGCAAAAACCAAAATTATTATAAATGTAGGGGTTAAACATATACATAAATCAAAGAAAAAAAATAAAAAGCTAATAATTTTCTTGTCATGGAACATCGTAGAAGCTTACTTTCTTTGACTGGCAGCCTCACCCTGTATAATTCTATCTATCTATCTATCGGTTTATGGTCCAAGAATAAGAAATTCATGAAACTAAATAATAAGAATAAAAAACAAAAAAGACTATACTTTATAGTACTAGTATATATCCTTTACTCTTTTGACATGAATATATATATCCTTTATAAGAGGTTACATATCCTTCTTATACAAACCCAAAAACCGACAACTCTAACCAACACGTGGATCAGACTTTTTTATTATTATTATTATTATTATTATTATTATTATTATTATTATTATTATTATTATTATTATTATATTTATATAAAAAAAACTATAGATGTAAACTTGGAACTTTATAATGACCCACATTTTATTTCCACATTCGAAAGTGTTGAGAAAATTCGTTGTGGAATTCAAAGACTACCTTATTCACTCGTCGGTTTTGACACGTATTTGTTGAATGCCAACTTATATATAACCACTGACTTACACACATTTTTATTCATTCAATTCATTTATTTTCTCTTCTTCTTTTAGTCAAACTTCAATTCATAACTAAGATACACTTCTTCATAAGCTATACAACAACAAAGGTTTGGATTTTCCTATCTTTTCCTTTTAAATCAAGTTAATTGTTTCTTATATAAAAATATATCCATGCCAATTTGTTCTTTTCAATTGGGTTAGATCTATATCCATCATCTACTATTTTTTCTATTTCAATTCTTTGATTAAAGTTTTCATAAAAATAAAATAGGAAGAAAAAAAAAATAGCTTTTGATGCAATTGTCCTATTTCACAAGTGATTTACAACATTTTTTTTCCAGTTGTGCGCTGAGGATATTCTGATACTTTAAAAAACAAAAGGAATATATTTGGAAGAAAAAAAAACTCTTATTTAATATGAGGGGGGTTGTGAAAATTTTCAATGATTGTTTTTTACTTTAATTTGTGTTATATACTTATGATGTTTTCTTTTATTTTTTTATTTTTTTTGGATAAGATTCTGATTTTTTTTCTAATGATGAGATATATGTTAATTTGAACAGGATTCAAAAAAGGGATAGTTTTTCATCAAAAAATTGAAGTTGGTTGTGAATCTAAATCTCTATGGGATTATCACTTTCTTTATTAACATCAGCTTGGGAAGAAATTGTTAGACATTCACTTTTCAATCTTTCATTCAACTTTAGTTTTGGTTCCAAAGATGGGGCTATGATTTTAAGAGCAAAAAGTTTCAACAAAACAGAATCATCAGAAACAACAAATGTTTCCACAAAAAGAAACAATTCAACAAGGTTAGAGGATAATAGACCAGAACATGTGATGCTTGAAAGAAATGTTGAAGAATTGCATCATAAGGCAGTGCCTTTGCTTTCATTGCCTCAAGAATTTATTTTCTCTTCACCAAGACCAGTTAGTGAGCTTGATGCTGCTGCAACTAAGCTTCAGAAAGTTTATAAGAGTTATCGTACTCGACGAAACCTTGCAGATTGTGCTGTTGTTGTTGAGGAACTCTGGTTAGTTTCTTTCAAAACTTAATCTTTATGTGTTAGGGTGATGTTTGCTTAATTGAATAATCAATTTAGTCTTTGAAATTGTATATATCTGATAAGTTGGTGCTTAAATTTATGGAAATTCAAGGAAATGATTCGTGAAATTGAATGATTCTCAATCATATTGGTTGTTTTGGGTCGGTCAATTTAGTCTTTAATATTGTTCTGAATAAATAATGTGATAAAAAAATTCGATTAATTTTAAGGTTATAATTTTGGAGGCTTATGTTTTTGTATGAATTTTGAAATGATATGAAGGTGGAAAGCATTGGATTTTGCTGCTCTTAGAAGAAGTTCTGTTTCATTCTTTAATGTTGAAAAACAAGAAACTGCTGGCTCTAGGTGGGCAAGGGCGAGGACAAGAGCAGCTAAGGTATATTCTATTAGAATATTCAACTTTATAATTTCTCTAAATTAAATTAACTTTATTTATTTATTTATTTATTTTCATGTTATTATTTCATTTGGGTGTCTTTTGTTAATTATTGTTTGTCATACAGGTTGGAAAAGGTTTGTCAAAGGATGATAAGGCACAAAAATTAGCCCTGCAACATTGGCTTGAAGCTGTAAGTTATTTATCTTTAATATTCCATTAATTAATTAACACTTAAATAATAATAATATTATTATTATTATTGCCCTTTAGCTTATGGTCTAATCTAATATTATTAACAATGTTTTTCTTTCTTATTTTTTTTATAGATTGACCCACGTCATCGTTATGGACACAATTTGCACTTTTATTATGATGTTTGGTTTGAAAGCCAAAGCACTCAACCATTTTTCTATTGGTAAGTTTTTTTTTTCTATTGTTCTTAATAATCTATTTAGTACCGACACTTCATATGCTTCATAGCTGATGATATTGATGGTTAATTTTTGAAGGTTGGGTGTTGGAGATGGTAAAGAAATAAATCTTGAGAAATGTCCAAGGGCAACCCTTCAACGCCAGTGCATTAAATACCTTGGACCTGTAAGTTATAATCACTAGATAATACCATTTTTGTAATTCTTATTAGCATAATTTTAAGTATAATAAACATGAATAATATCTAATCTAATCTAATGTGTATGTTTAATATTTACTATTGCAGAATGAAAGGGAAGAATATGAAGTAATTGTTGAAAATGGGAAGTTGGTGTATAGAAAAGATGGGAGGCTAGTGGATACTGATGAAAAATCCAAATGGATATTTGTTCTTAGCACCACTAGGGCCTTGTATGTTGGAAGGAAGAAAAAGGGTGCTTTTCAACACTCTAGCTTTCTATCTGGTGCTGCAACCACAGCTGCTGGAAGATTAGTGGCACATCAAGGTGTACTCGAGGTAAAAACTACTAAACAACCGAATTTTAATCGATCTGAATTCTCTACAATCACTAAACCCTGCAAATCTCAGTCGTTAGATAAATATCAGACAATCTGTATTAATATACAGATCGTTTGATTTTCATCTAAAAGCCGAGATTCGTAACTAGTGAACTTGTGACGAGAAATAACTTATTTTATTAACATGTCATAGAGATATGATTTTGCATTAACAAGATTGCTTACAATTGGATTTGTTTAAACATTGTAGGCTATTTGGCCTTATAGTGGTCACTATCATCCAACTGAAGAGAATTTCAGAGAATTTGTTAGCTTTCTTGAGGAGCACAGTGTAGACCTCTCAAATGTGAAGGTGAATTTTTATCTAACTAATTCTATTGAGCCAAAAAGAAAGAAAAAAAAAGTAATTGTGCAATAAATTAACTAACTTGTTTTGCTTTTGTTGTTTTGTGTAGAAATGTGCTATAGATGATGATGCTCCTTCATTCATTGGGACCAATTCATTTATTGAAGAAAATAATGAATCACAACAAATTATGGGTCCTACTCAAACATCCCAATCAATACCGACCAATAATGCCAACAAGAAAGGAATCAAAACCAATAATGCAACAGTTAATGAAGAGGTTATTCAAGGCAATAAATTTGATGGCCCAATGTTTGACTTTTCAAAGAGATTATCATGCAAGTGGTCAACAGGAGCTGGACCTCGTATTGGTTGTGTTCGTGACTATCCTGAACACCTTCAATCAAGAGCATTGGAACAAGTTAGCTTGTCTCCTAGGCCTGCTTCTGCAAGACCATATAGCTATGGTCCAATTCCTTCTCCAAGACCAAGCCCAAAAGTTAGGATTTCTCCTAGGCTTGCATATATGGGGTTACCTAGCCCAAGAACCTCAATTCCCCACGAAAAATATAACAATTGAGAGAACCGTGTTTGATTTAGAGAGATATTTTTTCTCACTAGATCAAATGCTCTCTATAATTGTTGTATCGTGCAACTATTGTAGATGATTCATTTCATCCAATAAACAACCTCTGGCTACTAGAGCATGAGAGGATTCCTCGTCAAAAGTTTGTCACCTAAGGTGACACTTAAATTGAGGATAGGTCTTATGACAGTAATTCGTAAATTAGTGATTTTTTTTTATTGAAATTTGTTTATTTTTTTTTTATTCTTTTAGGAATTTGGATTTCTTATATAATGTTTGCTTTGTTTTGCAACAAACATTTAGATAAAGCTACCTATTCTCTTGTAGTGTTTGTGGAACCTTTTCACTAAAACACATGTATCCTTCACTGAAATTGTAACTTTTATTAATTTTAACGAAAAAATTTGACAGATGATGTTTTTGTCTTTACGCTAATATAATATAAAAATAATTCTTCTTTTTTACATTTAGTTTTTCAATATTTATACATTGTAGTTTCTATTAGATAATTAGAAAATTTTATATTGTTATTTTTTGTTGTAATTGGTTTAGAATATATTTGTGTTAAAACTTAGGATTGACCATTAAATATTCATAAAAAGGATTGGCCATTAAATCAGTAAAGGTGATTGCTTCATGAATCACGATTCGTTAGTTATGGTGATTGAACCAATAGTAACTGATTTTTTTTTTTAATTATAGAATAGATTAAGTATAAAATTAATAATAAAAAATTGAAATCTAATGAAGTTTAAAATGAAATGAAAAAAATAAAACTTGTAAAATAAAAGAATAAACATAATATTAAAAAGAGTATATATATATATATATTACTAAGTTTATCAAATAAATAATTTATAATTATTTAGTTACGTTGTTTTTTTAAAATATTTAAATTATTTACTTAATAGTATAAATTAATTTTTTAAATATAAAATTATTTCATTATTTTAATATTATTTTTTTAATTTGAAAAAAATTTAATTATATAATTGTTTTGTAACGTTATTTCTATTATTTAAATATAATATATATTATAATCATGATCGAATGTGTATAAAACTTTTGTTTGTTACTATCATGTATACAAAACTTTAAGATGCATGCTTCATGATTACAAAAATTTGATTCGCGCACAACATCTTTGAAGTGAAATATGCTGCTTCAACTTATTGAAGTTGAGATGTGGTGTTGCTTCAAATGTTTCACGCCATTTGGTTTGAGTTTGTGATTTTTGTTCAATTTCTTTTAGTGAATGTTCATTCAACCACTATGTTTATTCATTTTTATTAGATTGTAATTTTCGGTTGTATAAAATACGTTACCAAATTCTAGCTTCGATATAGTATCGAAGAGGGATGGACAAAATCAAGAGACGTATTAACATTTTTCATTTCTTTTTCTCATGTAAAAAGGATGTGCAATATGTTAGCTCATAATTCTCTTGGACTGTATCTGATTTCCTTAGATGAAGTAGTGTAGATAGAAGAAATTTCCCCTTTCATTGCTAACATGTACTTCTGATTTCGGTGGTGTTACATCGTATGCCTTTTCAATATTACAAGCTATTTTTTAAAAAAATATTTATCTTATCGTTATTTATTATATTCTTATCTAATTTTTTTTATCATATTTTGAACATCAATCGAACCTTTATTTTTTCTTTTGCTATATTATTACGATTAGGGACGAATCTATTTAAAGATAAGTGTAGATAATGATCTGTATCTGATTTTAAAAAATAAATCATTTTAATATTTAATATGTTAAAAAAAAATTATATAATAAAGAAAAATACATATGCTATGCTATAGATTTTGTCTCTAATATATTTTTGTTTTTTTAACTAAATTTATGAATGTTGATATAATAGTTATGAAAATAAATTTAAATATATCTTTTATTAATCAATTTAGTATTTAAATGTGTTTTTAATTAATTAATTTAATACTTGCTTTTGTTAATTATTTTAATTTATAAAATTATAAATAAAATAAAAAAGATAGTTGAAAATATGTATAATAATGATAAATTTTGAGACTATAATTTACATATTCTAACTGTTTGTTAAAAAAGATATATGATACTCTCGTACTCTCATTATTCAAAATTTCTGAATCTATACCTAATTACAGCAGTATTATTTAGACACATTTATGGACATCTTACTTTATACTATACAAAATTACAAGCAGCATAAACATGCATTCAAACCGAAAAGAGAGAAAAATTACTAAAAATAGGAATATTAATATCAATTATATTCTAAAGTAAAAATATATTTTCCGGTAGAATAAGCCTATTTGGAAGTGAAATACATATAATTCAAAATAGTAATGAATTAATTGATCTGGTTTATCAAAGAATAGACTAAAAAGCTTTTTAATAGTAGTAGTATAATGGTTGGGGGAAATAAAGAAAGAAGACATATGTGGAGTTAATGTTTGATTGGACATTAACTGGAGAAATAAAATTGAGCAGTGAGTCATAGAATTAGTTGTGTTAACTAATTAAGGATAACAACCCCAATATTATAGGACAATATCTCCTTTCAGCTTTTAGCAATGATATATTGATATGTGACTGCAAGTGTGCAGTGTGCAGAGACTATAGGAAGCAGTTAATATAGCTGCAGAAGAGAAGAAGGGCACGTCCCAATATCTCAATTCTCATATGACATATCATATGGGTAATACACAAAACTTTTTTAGTACACTGCAAAATGGAATTGGGGTTGAGTTTTCGGTTATTTATTTATGCGCCTTTTTTTGTTTAAGGGATTATCATATTTATAATCATCATATCTTGTATATAATAATTATACTGTGAATCTAATATCAATCCAAATATTACTACTTAGTGTTTTCATTTTACTCTAATACTGTGGATTTGGATACGAGATTTTTTGAAAATATAATTTTTTATAAAATTTTAAGTTTTTCATTATAAATTTTTTATTTGGATCATATATAGAAGAATTTTTAAAATAAAAAATTTTATATCAAAAATAAATTTATAGAATTTTAAATATCACATAAAAATTAAGAATTTTGAATTTTTTTTTAATTTATAATATATGAATTCTATAATATATTTAAATTTATAATTTTGATTTTATAAATTTCAAAATTTACATATAAATCGGTGTAATTTTGAAAATTTGGTCTTTAAATTTTTTCAAATTAATCCCTATATATTTTGAAAATAGTCTTTCAATTTTTTCAAAAGTTTATTTTTAGCCCAAATATTTTTACTTTCATTTTCTCTCCAAATTTTTTAAAATTTACAAAAATAACTCTATTAAATGAAAAATTTATTTATCTAAATAAAAAATATAAGATTTAAATTTCCTAAAAATTTAATTACTTTAAAATTCTAAATACACTCCAATGATAAAATTCACATAACAAAAGTTAAGGTAAGGGCTATTAGACAGCATTAAGCAAAAGCAAGGGAGGATCATATAATATAAAATGCAACGAATTGAGCAAATTTAGAAGCAACCAATGCAAGTTACAACTTACAATACGATCTTCTATAATGTGATGGGTCCAATCCAATCAAATCAAATCAAAGTAAGACTTTTTCTTTGGATGCTTTCACATTTCAATTCAACGTACCCTTCACTAACAATAAATTAAAGTTAAAATGATGAATAAATGGGAGTACAGTTTGAGTCAGTAAGCCTAAATCAACATCGATCATGAATCAACCCCACTTCCTCTCCAGCTCCAACTCTTCTTTGACTGTGTCAGTCATAACTCTCATCAAGTGATTCAAATTCAATGCTCAACTCATGAACAAGATTTGATGTATAAGAATTTGAAAATTGTTATGTCACTGCAGACACTTCACACAATATTTGATATGTATCTACTATTATTGACTATATTTATATGGTAAATAGTATTTTTTTTTTTAATTTTGTTATAAAAAAAAAAGTTATTATTAAAAGTTTTGTTTTGTGATATATATATATAAATTTATATCTTTAACTATTTTGAATACTTACTTATTAACTAAATATATAAATTATTAATTATTTATTTAATATATGTATATATTTCATTGATTATTAAAATTCAAAATATTAATATTTTATAATATTACGATTTAGTGGTTAAAAAAAATCCTATTAAGTAGTTAATATTATATATTTTAGTGGTTATGGAATATGTTAAAAAAGTAGTTAATAATATATATTTTAATGATTAAAAAATATTTAAAGTAGTTAAAAAGTAAAATCTATATATTGAATTACAAAAATATTTATATTTTTTTATAAAAAATATACAGTAAAGATATAGTGTCTATGACAATTTCTGTATTCCAATAACACAGTGGTATGAATTTATTATCGGTATCTTTTCCTTCAAATCAACCATCCAATATCTACGGGTAAGGTTAACACATATAGATGCGTAAGTGGAATTTTAATTTGAGATTTTTAAAGTTTATAATAGCAATTTAACTCCAAAAGAAAATTATAATCGTTTTAGAATGATAATAAATTATTTATTAAAGTAATATAATCAATATCATATGATTTAAAAAAAAATCCATTTTAATTTTGAAAATAGTAGAGTAAGAGATCTATTTATTAAATAAAAATTTATTTTTTTGAAATCTAAAATTTTTAGTTTAATGACTCTACCTTTGAATCCGTTTTATAAATAAATAGATTATTTTACTTTCAAAAACATTCCTAATTTTCAAAAATAGTCCCAATAAAAATAAATGACCTTTTAAATTTTAATATAATATTTATAATTTTATTTTCAAATTAATTTTACTATTTACTTTATATTAAATCTCTATATTAA
>JBBPBS010001075.1:3007179-3070168 GCA_037974835.1 Cicer judaicum | reverse complement strand
ACAACAAATTTCCATATAATTCAGTTGACTTTTTTTTTTTTTTTGTTTAAAAGTACTTGTTAGGATTTTTCTAGTTTTAAGCACATACAATTTATTATTTATTTGTTAAAAAATATCATAAGTGATATCTTTCATTCTTATATATTAAATTAAAATATTTTATATAAAAAATTCTGTGAAGGTTTTGAATTTGATTTGGTAATAAAATATGAGAATATTATTTTTCAATTTATTAAACAATGAATAGGAATATAGTTAATTAATCATAATTAACTATTAATATATACCGTAAAACTATACTCTGAATTGTTAAATATACTTAAAGGCTTCTCCGTCGGCAGCGATTTCATGCATCTTCTATGAAAACACAAACAACGAAGCAAATATTAGGAAGTGGTTATTCAAAGATTATCAAATTTCAGATTCCTTTTCTATTTTAAATTTAAGTCATGCTAATAAATATCTTAAAGTATTTGTTAAAAAATTTGTATTAAAAAAATATATTGAGTTTTTGAAAATTTAATATACAGTTTTTAGTGTAATATTTTTTATCTTTAGATGTTTAACAAGTGCATTTTTTAATTCTAATATTTCCTTTCAAATTTTATATTTTAGCATTTTATACTTATAAAGAAAATATATTACACTACAAAAAATATAATCTATAAATTTAACTATTCTAAAAAAATAAAAGTGAAAACAAGTCTTAATTACAATATTTATATATGATTGTAAAAATAATTCCCTAAATTAGTCGATCCATGTGTCTTAGGACAACTTTTTGTGATCATCTTATATACTTGATGTAATCATAACCTTTGTAAATGTTGTGATGATTTTGTTATCAAAAAAGTTATGGATGAAATTCCAAAGGAAACATGCTAGAAAACAAATGAAGATTTGCTTCTAAAGGAGCAATATAGTATAACCATAGAAGTTGAATTGCAAGAGAAAAATGTTGGAAAGTCAACACATAATGCTACACTAATATTTTTTTCTAAATTGGTTTGTGTGGTCAAATATTGTGATTTTTCTCATATTACTTAATTCACTAACATTTCTTCTTTATGTGATGTAGGGACCAAAGTGAATGAAAGATAATTATTTCAATAAATGGAAAACAGTTATGAAAATGAGAAAGATGATTATGTCCAACAAATCTCAAAAGGAAGAAAAACAAACTTCTTACAATCAAAATAAAAATTTCTCTAAAGTTGAAATTACATGTGATTAATTTTTTTATATTTAATTTTTACTCTTAAATATATTTGGACTACAAATTTGAGTTCGAGTTTGTAAAGTAAGAGAGAATGATGAAATCCTATGATACTCTCCATTTATAAGAATAATTTATTCATTAATGGAATAAAAAGAATAAAAATAATTTTAATTGAAATGTCATTTTTGTAGTCGTTAAACTATTTATTTTGTTTTGACTATATTTAGTGTTTTAGATGTCCAATTGATATAATCTTTGATTTGTTGAAAAGTTTAGAGAATTATCTACAATTTGTCTTATATACTAAAAGAAAAAAAATACAATTTGTCTTATATACTCAAAGAACAAAAACATCTTCTTTCATCGTAGAAAATGACCTTAAAGTTGATGATGTGATTCCGATAAGTAGACTGAATTTTTTGTTTTGTTTTAGTTAAATTAAAATAAATATTAGGCTGACTTATGAGAAAGAATTGTGGTACTCAAATAGAGTGCATAAGAGGATGTAGAAGTAATTAATTGGTTTAGAAGAACTAAATCTTGATTTATTTTGTTGTGACATTAATTCTCATTGATTACAAATTAGGACTTATAAATTTCTTCTAATTATTTAAAATCTGTGTTAATGTGTGAGACACCCTTTAATTCGAAATTCGATTTCTGAATTTTTAATTAATATTATTAATATTTTGATCTTCAAAAAAATATTTAATATATTTTAAAAAAAATTGGAGATGGAAAAATTATTAGGACTAGTAATATTAGATATTTCTAATTGGTACAAATCAATTAGAGACATTAGTAAAATCAAATCAGTGATTGCTGATTGATATAATAAATTTAATTCAGTTGTTACTATATTAAAGATTATAGATTTCATGTTTTAGATATGTATCGTAATTTCTACAAATATTGATTATTGTCAATCACATATTTTATTTCAATATCATTTTACAATGAACAACTCAACAAATAGTAAAAATAAGAACTCAATAAATAACCAGTTCAAATATAGAAACTATTAGTCTGCGAAACTGACCCTTCAATTTCATATTTGGAAGAAAATAATGTTGTAAATAGTTCAAATTTTATCAAAAACACAGATTTTAAATATGGTAATAAAAATACCAATGACAAGTTATATTAAGAAAATGATGATTTATTTAACTTTTATATAAATTTGTGTTATTCAATCATGGTATCAAAATAATAGTTTAACTTTTACATAAAGAAAAACAAATTAAATTATAATTGTAATACTACTGCTATGAATATTTCTAAGAAGATGAAGACTTCTTCTTTATTTTTGGTACAAAAAAGAGAGCTTCTTTTATCTATTTAAATTTTATCAAAATATATCATGTTTTTTTGTGGAAATTTTTGTGTGTGTATTTTATAATGCATATTTAGCAACATTAGTTCATTTTATTTATTGAAAGTTTTTATCAAAAAATTTACCGTGTCACACCTTTTTCGGTAACATGAGACAAAAAATAGTCAATTTAACTATATGCTTAAAAAAGATATACTCATAGCATCAACTAAAAGAGCTACTAAAGGAGTTGTCAACAAACTTTAAGGTTACTTTATTTAATATAGCGATTCATATGAAATAAATTCTAAATTCTACTCTTTTTTTTACAAAAATTATAATTCTATATTTAGTAAATAGATAAACCCCTCACCTTAAATTTCTTTTGAAAAAAAGTATAAATAGATAGATAAAATTCTGTAAAAGTAAATAGATACTTTTTTATATTTAAAATTTATCAAATTTTATAGTCAAATTTCTTTTACCAATTTATTGATTATGTAATAAATGCATTTTATGTTATTTTTTGAATTTTTTTGTAATAAATGTAATGATGTTATATAATTGTCACGTATCATGCATCATGTATCATGCATTGGTATATTGTTTTCTAAAAAGATATGTATTGTATCCGATGCCATTAACGTAATTGATTTCAATTATATATAGTTTAGATTTAGATTATATTAGATTCTTTTCCTTTTTGTACTTATGATTTCTCTATTTTAGATTGAACTCCTCTATTCCTTCGCTTTAATTTTATTATAAAAAAAGTTATTCTTTTGAAACTAAGCAAATTAGCTTAGGGTTTTTCTGTTAAAAAAAACAAAACTTTGGGTTTCTATTTGCTTTTTCTTTTTTAATGGAACCTCGCGTTGGTAATAAGTTTCTACTAAAGGGAAAAATTGGTAGTGGTTCGTTTGGGGAGATTCATTTAGGTTGGTTTGTTTTTTTCTCTTGGTTGATTTTTCAACAGATATTTGAAATTTTCCTGTGTTGTTCGTTATTGATTATGACTGTGTTTTTTATTTTTTTGAATTGCAGGTACTAACATCCAAACTAATGAAGAGGTTGCAATTAAGCTTGTAAGTCATGTTGTTGACCTATTGGTTTTTATTTTAATGATATTCAATTATTTTGGCTTTCACACAAAAGTGAATCCAAAACATGTGTCTGATTCTGTGACCAAAATTGATCACGTAAAATTGATTTTATTTAAAAGCGATTTGTATATAACATAATTTATGTGTTGAATATGTCCCCATTAAACTGAGTTGAATAATAATCTTGTAAGTCATGTTTTGAATAAATCTTAAAAATCACGATAGCACATGAAAACTACAAATCTTAGTTTTAAATTAGAATCCACTTTGGAGACAAAATTTGTTCTATTTGATAACATCCAAACATGTCGCAATCAATTTTATACCTTCATAATCAATTTTGGTTCTCCACGTGTGCTTCTATTCTGGGTGTGTTTGACTGTGTCTTCAGAGCTTGACATGCATGACTCTATTATGTGTCAAAGGTGTCATTCACGTGAAGTGTGCATCCAATATGCATATGCTTTATGAGAACATTATGTAATCTTTCTATAACACTTTTAGTAAGATAAAAAAAGAGTTTAATTTGCTGTTTTCTGCTCTTTCTTAATTAGGAAAATGTCAAGACAAAGCATCATCAGTTGCCGCATGAATCCAAGCTGTACAGAGCACTCGAGGGAGGAAGTAATGACTGTTCTAATATCATTTTCTTTTTCGCATTCGCACTTTTTGCGACGAGTCTCGTCTTTGAATAATTGATATTATTTATAATTTATAAATGTTTCTAACTAAATTTGTGTTGGCAGCTGGAATTCCAAATATGAAATGGTTTGGAGTGGAGGGAGATTACAATGTTCTAGTAATGGATCTGCTTGGACCTAGTCTTGAAGATCTGTTTAACTTCTGTAATAGAAAGCTCTCCCTAAAGACAGTTCTCATGCTTGCTCTTCAAATGGTAAGCCTTTTGATACAAAACTCATTCAACTTCCTTTCAATTACCAAAAGAAAATTACAATGAACTATTTCCTTCAAATGATACAAATATGGTTAACTAGTGACTCATTTAGGTCCTATTTATACAATTGATTGTTACTAACCTATTAATCACCGATATTGACATAGACACTGAACACGGACTTGACACTGACACATCAATACCGATTATAATTTGAAAAAATGAATTAATTGAATATAATTAATGTGAGGGCTTCGTGATAGTGTTCGATACTAATATGTGTTAGACACTGAGACATGCATTCGATCATAAGTGTTGGTAAAACGATGCATGAATTAGTATTTGTTAGCCCTTTTAAAAAAACTTGGTTCTGTTTTTCTTCTTTGGCAGATTACTCGTGTTGAGTTTATTCATTCTAAATCGTTTATCCATCGAGATATCAAACCAGATAATTTCCTCATGGGCTTGGAAATGAGGGCAAACCAGGTGACTAATTTGCTTACATGTGGGCTCCTATTTATTGTTTGTTCATGTTCATGTATTAGGTATTTAATGAATATTGGTCTACATCTAGGTTTACTGTATTGATTTTGGTTTAGCAAAGAAATATAGAGATAGTTCAACACATCAACACATTCCTTACAGGTACGATGATTTAGTTGGTTTGTGAATGTCTTGATGGCATACTGGAATTGATATGACTTAATTTGAAATAATTTCATTTGATAAACATTTCATGTCAAAACTTTGTTTTTCAGGATAAGTTATGATTCTTGTCAATGATATTTCATCCCGATTTTATATAGCCTAGTTTGGTTGTGTGGTGAAAATTCAATTGATACATTTCAAGAGGCGAATTAATGTAGCTGGAGATCTAGAAATGTGTGACAATTAATGTCCACTAAGTCATTTATGAATAGAAGTCACTTTTCTAATCTCTATCCTATAAATGGAGACACTTGTAAATTGGCGAGATATCTCCAATGTTAGGTGATTATATGGAGAGTTAAGGCAACCCCATCTTAGGATGACGATGTAGAGTGCCGAAGGATCATCAATCATGTCCTAGTGAGATCAGGATGTGGGTGGTCACTTTATTATGTGTGAAATTTGGGTGTTATCATTCCTTGTATTGTAACTCTTAAGTAGAGCAGTATAGAGTGATACACATATTGAGTTGAGTTTCATTATCTTAATCTTATTTAAGATAGTGAATAAAATGTGTTGAGGTGTTTCCATAGATGTAGGAAAAAGGCACCGAACCACGTATAAATAATTGTATGTTTTCTATTTCTTTATGTGCATTTCATCAAAGATCATTTAACATGTGGGTTAATTTTTTACATGTGCGGTTTTTCCCCCCAACAAGCTGCTTCTGTTTTAGTATTTGTTTATTTGTATGAATTGTAATGTATTTCATTTTAAAACTTCAGGGAAAATAAGAATTTGACTGGAACTGCAAGATATGCTAGCATAAATACCCACATTGGCATTGGTATATACAACTTCTTGATACTTACTATTTGGTTAGTGTGTGGCAAAGTGTTATTATCTAACATATATATGTTTCTTGGTACTCTTTTTTTGGATCAATATATAGAGCAAAGTCGAAGAGATGATTTAGAGTCTCTTGGTTATGTCTTGATGTACTTTCTAAGAGGAAGGTATTTATTGTTGTCTACCCTGCATTGTTTTCTTCTAGTGCTGTGTTGAAAACTGTTGGCTTGATTTTTCATTTTATATATGTAGTCTTCCTTGGCAAGGACTTCAGGCAGCAACAAAGAAACAAAAGTATGAGAAAATCAAAGAAAAGATGGTTTCTACCTCGATTGAGGTTGAAGGGTTTGTTCTATCATTGGCCCTTGAATACATAATATATACTATATCTTTTTATTAAAAGGAATATGTACTATGGAAAATTCTAGATCAGTGCTTAAAAGTTATCTAAAACTCTAACAGTGATCAACGACTATCCTTGGAAGTATAAGTTATTTACTCGATGAGTTGAGTTTTGAGGGGCATATTCGTTTTCATTTTATTTTATCTAATTGACATCAATCGAGTTATTTTAACGACTATCCTTGGATGTATAAATTAATTGTCTCACCCGCAAAGAGTAAGAAGACTGTTAACTTATACTATCAATTAATGTTGTCAATCGTAGTTAGAAATTCGGGTGACTTTTATGCACTGGTCTACGGTAGCATCTGCCTATGCACTATATTTTAAATTGCATTGATGACTTGTTGTATACCAGGCTTTGTGTCGAGGTTATCCATCAGAATTTGCATCATACTTCCATTATTGTCGGTCATTAAGGTTTGATGATAGGCCAGATTATGCTTACCTCAAAAGAATATTTCGCAACTTATTTATTCGTGAAGGTTAGAAATTATTCTCATATAAAAAACATACCTTTAGTCTCAATCTTCAAGTTTATTTTGTATTTCCTTGCATGATTCTGTCTTCAAAGTATTGCAGCAAATTAACTCATCAATATATTGGCATTTGAACAGGATTCCAGATTGATTATGTGTTTGATTGGGTTATTGTGAAGTATCAGCAATCACAGCTAGCCACTCCTCCAGTAAGTGCTATTGTAAGTGATTTTCTTTTCTCTTAATTTTTTCTCATTTGGTATATTTGTCATTAGCAATGGATAGAATTCTTATGCTTGTATTTTAGGGGCCTAGTCCTGGAACTAGTTCTGGAATGCCTCCTGTTATGACTAATGCTGATGGACAGACAGGTAATTTCTTTGTTGTCTGTTCTTTATACATGAAACTTAGTTTGGTCCGTACAGCGTTGTTAATTGTGGATTACGGAAATATCAGTATGTTCAAATTGTGACACAACAGTGCAATGGTGCTATTATCTATGACTGCTATTTGACATTTTGACAACTTTTTCTACAAAATATGTCGAAGAACAATAGTACTAATTCAAATTATCTACTATACTTTAGCACTATTGCGTCATTATAGCTATTATTTAACAATTCTGAATCGACAATATAACTAATTTATTGTTGTTTTCCTTATAATTAATTTGTATTTTTATAAATTTATTCCGCAAGAAAAACAATTCTTTTGTCTCCTATTGTTGCTGTTGCTCTGATAGTATCTTTATTTTTCATGACTTGTTGTTAATGTAGGTTTTCTAATAGCTTTTCTGTATTTAGCTTCTGGTCTTTCTGGTACTAATTTTTGCCCATTATCTTGTAGGAATGGAAGAAGGACATCCTCCTCCTCCTCCTGGGTTGGTTTCGATAGACTGTTCAAATGGAAGAATGTCAGGACCAATTTTAAATTCTTCAAATATTTCAAAGCAGCAAAATCCAGTCCCTAGTAATGCTGCTGTTAGTAAGAATGCTATGGTGAGTATTTTGATAGTGCATAATTTCCTTTTTAAAAATCGGATCATTGTTATTTTATAATTTGCTGTATCAAATCATGCAGTTATCAAGCAGTGCCAATGTCTTGGGTGAGTCAAGCGGGTCATCAAGGCAAGTTGCTGTTATTAATAGCCGTGATGCATTTTGTAGTGTTGATTCGGATAATCTTCATGCTCGCACTACTGAAGCCATCCCCGGAGCAGCACATAGAAATTCAAGTTGGCAAAGAAGTTCACAAATTGGAACTTCAGATCCAAAGAGAGTAGCATCATCTACTAGAAATGGTTCTCATGTCAAGAATTATGCAACTGCAGTCAAGAGCATTGAGGGTTTGAAAATAAAGGATGATGTCCATTAACAATTTCTCACCTTTTTATTTTGTAATTATAAATTGGAGCTAACATGTACTGCAACAGAACCTTATGTTACTAGTGAACTTTGAAAGAGACGTGGGTCTGAAGGCAAATTTTTTGGCTTCTATTGTTGACTGATTGACTCAGCTACTCATAATGATAAAGCTAAGAAGCAGAAAGAAGGTGAACTAAATCAGAGATTGATGATGTAAAGCTTAGGTCTAAATTGGCACACTTATTTTCTGGTGGGAACACCTAAATTTTGTAAACTTTTATTATGAATAATCATTACTTCATTTGTTCTTAATTATATTGTCTTTTTCTCTAACCATAATATTAAGATATTAAGAAAAGTAGATAATAAATTAATTATGTTTATTTTATGTGTTAGATATTTTTAAAATGCCTTTTGTTTGTAAAATGTTTAACTTTAATTTTTTTATTGTTTAAGATAAATTAATACTATTAATAAAAGGTTTGTTTGGAAACATGTAATAAATAGATTTAGTAAATTAAAGGGAAGTTTCCAAGATGTGTGGTGGATATTACTATTGTATTGAGAGGAATACATGTGTGTTTCTTGGAAAGTTTGTATCTTGTGAATTTCCTATTACAGCCGAATTATGCTTTATTTGGTTATCTATTGGCTTCAATACATTTTTACCTTAAATTTTCATTGATTCACTATATTTATCCCTTATAATTTTAAAATCAGAAATATAGTCTTTAAAATTTAATAAAAACAAATTGGTAAATTTATTTTTATTGATGTATCATAAGTAAGCATCAAAATAGATGATGTGGCAATACAACTTTTTGGAAAATCTAATTTTTTTTTCAAGTTTTACGTTAAGGTTTACTTTTTAATCAATATTTAATAATATAAAATGATAAAATTTTAATCCCCATGTTCATTTTCACACCACAACAATTTTTAAGCTCATTATTCAACTTATCACGTCAGTAGAAGTATGCCTCAAATTGAATTGGAAGAATTTTTAAAAATTTAAATGCTGAGAGATTATATTTTTAAATTTAAAAATTAAAATTGTAAATAAAACAAAAATTACGAAATTAAAAAGTGTATTTAAACATTTTTATTTTTGTTATATAATAAATTTGTATCACTTATATTTTAACATGTAGTCATTTTTGTGTGATAAAATACCTCACGTGGGTTATTAAATTAATTTCTAAGCCATTTATCTTTTATTTTTGATTCAATCATTTATTTAATTTTAAGTAATAATTTAATTTTTTATGTTTTAAAATATCAATAATATTATAGAAATTCAAAAAATAATTATCATTTTCAAACAAAACTTCAAAAATTAATAATCTTCAACAAAATTTATATTTTTATCAAATTCATAATTCAAATATAATAATATATTATATTCTATTTACGTAGTACAAATTTTCTATTTTTATAATAATTAGATGCTAACCTAGACGTTGAGCAGATATATTTTAATTTATTTAATTTAAATAATTTTTTTAAAATAATATGAAGTTTTATTTTCCAATTGTCAAATTATTGATATATTAGTCATATCAATAATATATATTCAATTTTATCAATGTAATTAATATAAGAGAAGTACAATTGTCAATGCTGTTAACAAACACACCCAATAATAAAAGACACATAAATAGTCGAAATATATTTTAGAGGTAAACAAGAGAGTTATGCACTTTCAATTTAGAAAATGTTAAACTTATTAAGTTCAATATTATATATTCTTAAAAGATGTATACAATTGCATAAGTAGACGGTAGATAGAGAGAAAAATGTGAAATTGATTAATCGGACAAAAAGCGTATAAATAAACAACAGACAAAAAAAAACTTATTGAGTAGTAATGTAGAATTAATGCAAAAGATGTTAGACAAACGTTAAGAATTAATAATATAAATTAATTTTAAAAAATTTAAATAGATATTATAAAATAATATTTAAATAAGATATATAGAATTAATGCAAAAGATGTTAGACAAACGTTAAGAATTAATAATATAAATTAATTTTAAAAAATTTAAATAGACATTATAAAATAATATTTAAATAAGATATATAGTACAAGATAGTGGATGGTTATAGAATTTGTGGGAAAACTATTTAAAAACTAAATAGAAGACATTAGTTATAATATACAGCTTTTTTTTTGGCTAAAGTAAAAAATGTTTGTATATGTAAAATATATCCAAGGAAGAGAATTATTTGTATTCTCTCTATTTATATAAAATCTCAACAGCATTCTACCACATTTTTCTACAGCATTTATTACATTCAAATGATCCACTTAGAAATTGATAATAGAAGCTGTAGCCATAGTAGTAAAGGACTCAAATAATGGACACCCACTTTTTTCACATCATTTTTTTTTTCTCAGGTGCAATAATTTCTCTCAAATGCCAGTCACAACCAAAAGTGCAATTTCAAATCTCTCAATATAGGGAGTAGGAAATCTCATGGAACAGCCTTTTATGTTTCAAAAATAAACTAAACTAGAGATTCGAAACAAATTTCCCTCAAGGATAGAGTACAATACTCTTCTCCAAGTACTCATTTATGTAAATAAAAAACATGGTTGCAGAAAAATTAAGTTACATGCTGATACTAGCCATCATATTATTCATAGATAGAAAACTTCGAGAAATTATCTACACCCAAACCATTTAGGCACTTATAGCTATGCCTCATTTATCCGATAGTAATTACTCTTTACTTTAGCACATAACATTGTTAGTGCACTGCTTTCAAAATTGCTTGCATATTGCTGAAGTGTCAAAGCAATCAATTAAATAAATACATAGATGAATTAACTTCAAAAAAGACTCATACATTGAAATGCTTAGCCCATAGGAACCACTGTCAAAGCAGATTATAGTCACCAGCGAAAACATAGAACAACATATGTACATCGATTCAGCTCTGTAAAAGGAAAAGCCCATCCATGTAACTGTTAATGATGTAATGATACCTCAGTCAAGTTCCCCTTTCCTATTCATCAAATCATGATAGTATAGTAGTACACACATTGGTTGACCAAGAATACAAAATATGAACCAAAAAATCATATTTCCAACCTGGCATGAAGACAACAACAATTATAAACCACCAAATCAACTTGAAGATAATGAGTATATAATAGATTATTAATAGACTAAAATTCTTAAATAGGATACTTAAGAGACATACCATTGAGTTTCTATATTTATTTTGCAAGTAATTAGTGATCAAGACCAAAGGGACCTAGAAAGAATGCAAAAACATTTATCATTATCATGTCAAAATCTAAAATACAGAAGATATCATCATTATATTTATCAACTATAAATGAAACTGCACAAAATGTCAAGAAAACATTTTCTTTCACTTGGCTTTAAAAGAATAGAAGCTATATTTTCATTTTCCGTTTGGGTGAAAGTTTATTGTTTTGGGGGGTTCGATCCACAAAAAAGTAAATTTGTATTAAAATTAATAATTGAAGCTAAAAAATAGTCAACGTCAATGGACTGTTTAGAAGCAGAATATGGTGGCACTAAGCTTTTACCTGAAACATAATTCCAATAAAAGCCCACAACTTGAACATGTGGCAAGGAACAGCAATGCATAACTACACTCAGATGAAAGAAAAATCATGACCAGAATTGCCAAAGGTGGGATAAATAAAAGGCCTCATTGAAAACATAATTAAATCAAATATATGATGTTATAACTACAGAATTACAATAAATAACTCAACTAAAGAATACATTGGCAGAAACTAGAATATATAACAGTTTGCGGAGTGCCATATAAGAATCCATCATTAAGATATCAACTGTATTATCATTTATCAATATCATAAATATTGTCTTGACATTTATATTGGATATTCTAGATTTTCTATGATAGAGCTTCTAATGGATTAGATATCCCAAAGGGGAAAATTGAAGACATTAATAGTTAATGAGCCTTCTCAATATGATGATGAATTTGAGGAAAGTAAAGGACAAAGTTGGTGAATTTTTTTTTTTTTTCTCACCTGGCTTAGGCTAATGTCCCCCATGTTTTTGTTCTTTTTCCTACACTTTAATA
Source organism: Cicer judaicum (assembly GCA_037974835.1). Lineage (NCBI taxonomy): Eukaryota > Viridiplantae > Streptophyta > Magnoliopsida > Fabales > Fabaceae > Cicer > Cicer judaicum. The sequence goes on along the minus strand of JBBPBS010001075.1, from coordinate 3,057,808 downwards.
AATTTTTAGCTTACAAAAAAAATTCTGTGGCCTTTAAACTTTGTTGAGTCCTTTGATACCCGTATTCTTTATTTTGATTGGTAAGCAAAATCAGATCCAAACTTGCTTTCGGCAATGATAATTATAAATTTGATACTAATATGCATCATAGGGCATAAAGTTTCAATGTGAGTATGTTATGGATATTAGTGGTCCTAACCTTCATCATAATCTTATTTAAATAGTTTCATGCTAGAGCGGCCGTTTCTTATTCAAGGAATGTACATGTATAATACATTTACTTCATTTTCACAGTAATATGAAAATTTGTCTTTTTGTTGATGTGCAACATCTAAAACCTTATCAAGGGGTGATTGGATTTGTGAATTATTGAGGAAATGATCTTTCCATTTCTTGAATCAAAATGGTTACAAATTCTAGTTTAAATACAGCATTACCTAGTCTAATAAATAAATCAGAATTAAATAGGAGGGATTAACTGTACAAGGTCCCTTGATATTCAATACAGTTGTCCTATATAATATAATAAATTAATTACAGAATAATCAGTAATTAATGACTTATCCTCAGCCACAGTTTGGAATTCAACACTCCCCGGGCAGTAGATGTCAATCATGCCTAGCTTGGACTTAAGTTCTCAAAATTAGATTTGTGAAAGGTCTTGGTCAGTATGTCTGCAATTTGGTTCTTGGAAGGGATGTATTCCAACTTGATAGCTCCTCCATCTATCTTTTCTTTTATGAAATGTCTATCTATCTCCACATGTTTCGTTCTATCATGGTGGACTGGATTTTTTGCAATATTGATGGTTGCCTTGTTGTCGCACCATAGGCTCATGGTAGAATCTGTTGGTACTCCTAGTTCCTTAAGCATTCTCTGCAACCAAATTCCCTCACAAATGCCATGAGCCATTGCTCTGAATTCAGCCTCTACACTACTTCTTGCCACCACCGACTGTTTTTTACTTCTCCATGTAGTCAAGTTTCCCCACACATATGTGCAATACCCACTTGTTGACTTGCGATCAATCAACGAACCAGCCCAATCTGCATCTGTGAACACTTTCACATTCCTAATTGGGTCCTTTTTGAAGTGTAGACCTCTCCCAGGTGTCTTTTTGAGGTACTGCAAAATTCGAGTCACAGCTTTCATGTGATCTTCAATTGGCTTATTCGTGAAACGACTTACCATACTCACCGAGTAACCAATATCCGGTCTTGTGTGAGTTAGGTAAATTAGCTTTCCTACCAATCTTTGGTATCTCTCCTTATCAACTTGGAGGCTGCCTTCTTGTTCTGCCAATTTAAGGTTAGGTTCCATCGGTGTATCTGCTGGCTTGCACCCTAACATTCCTGTTTCTTCCAACAGGTCTAGCACATATTTTCTTTGGGACACGTAGATTCCATGTTTGGAACGAGCAATCTCCATCCCAAGAAAATATTTTAGGTGTCCAAGGTCATTTTAGGTGTCCAAGGTCCTTGACCTCAAATTCTTTAGCTAGAAATCTCTTGAGTTCTTCTATCTCTTTGTCATCATTACCTGAGATTATGATGTCATCCACATAAACAATAAATATTGCCACCTTTGCTTCACTAGAATGCTTGACAAACATTGTATGGTCGGTTTGGCATTGAGTAAAGCCGTGACCCTTAACAACTCGCGTTAGTCTTTCAAACCATGCCCGTGGGGATTGCTTAAGACCGTACAGTGATTTCTGGAGCTTGCATACCTTGCCAATTGTCTGTGGAGTTTCTAAGTCAGGTGGTATTTTCATGTATACCTCTTCTTCGAGTTCACCATTTAGAAAAGCATTCTTGACGTCTAGTTGGTGTAAGGGCCACCAAGCGGGCTTTGTACTTATTCACACTCCCATCAGCATTGTGCTTTATAGAGAAGATCCATTTACACCCAACTGGTTTTTTTTCTTCTGGCAGCTCCACAAATTTCCATGTTCCATTCTTGTCCAGTGCTTTAATTTCATCTTCCACTGCAATCTTCCATTCAGCATGTTGGACAGCTTGAACATTTTTTGGAAGTTTTAAGTTATCCAATATGGTGATGAAGGCCATGTATTCTTGTGACAGATTTCTATGAGATACATAATTGCCAATTGGATGTTGAGTGCATGACCTCACTGCTTTTCTCACAGAAATTGGTAAGTTAAGATCATTCTCATTTGGACTGCAAATATCATTAGGCTCAAAAACAATATTACCTGGTAGAAATTCTAAATCTGAATTAGGTTCAGAATTTTGGATTGGCCTTGGAGATGTGCAGATTTCTTCCTCCCTTTGAGTTTTCTTCTTCCTTGTGTACACCAGTAATTCTTTTCCCGATTCTGTCTCAGATCTGGTTGCAGATTTTACTGTTTCTCCAGTCACAAGGTCAATTTCTGGTTCTACAACTTGCTGCTGCATGAAGGTCTGTTCTGTTTCTAAAAGATGCTGAAAATTCTGCTGCTGCTGCAAATTTTGTTCCATTTCATGTTGCAAATGCTGCAAATTCTGCTGCTGCTGCTGCAAATTCTGTTCCATTTCATGTTGCAAATGTTGTTCCATTTCCCAAGGTTGGAATTCTGCTATGTTTTGTTCTCTCTCCCCCTGAAGGCCAACTTTGGGGTAGTAAGGTTGATTTTCAAAGAAGGTTACATCCATGGAATGGTAGAATTTTTTGCTTATAGGGCAGTAGCATCTGTATCCCTTCTTATTTGGTGGGTATCCTAAGAATATGCATTTCAGGGATTTGGGCTCTAATTTTCCTTTGTTAGGCTGGTTGTCATGAACAAATGCAGTGCAGCCAAAGACTTTTGGAGGAATGGATGAAAGGATTTTAATGTGATAGAAGGGTTTGGCAAGGGGTTTTAAACTTGAGGGCCTTAGAAGGCATTCTGTTAATTAAATATGATGCTGAAAGGACAGCTTCACCCCAAAAATGATTTGGTACATTAGTTGATAACATAAGGGATCTAGTAACCTCCATGAGGTGCCTATTTTTCCTCTCGGCAATACCATTTTGTTGTGGTGTGTTCACACAGCTGGTTTGGTGAATTATTCCATGCTTGAGAAGGTGAGATTTGAGGGAATGGTGATAGTATTCACGGCCATTGTCAGTTCGTAGGACTTGGATTTTCGTTTGAAATTGAGTTTGTATCATATTGTTGAAGTTCTCAAAAATTTCTCCCACTTCAGATTTTTCTTTCATAAGGAACACCCATGTAACTCGTGTATGATCATCTATAAAGGTCACAAACCATTTTGAACCAGTTATGTTCTTAACACGGGATGGTCTCCAAACATCACTATGGACTAATGAGAAAGGTTGGGATGGTTTATAAGATTGAGGAGGATAATGATTGCATGAGTCTTTGGATAATTGACAAATTTCACATTGAAATAAATTTGAATTTTTATTGAATAGAGAAGGAAACATTTTTTCAAGGTACATAAAGTTTGGATGTCCTAAACGATGGTACCATAGCATGACAGCTTCGTTTTCACCACTTGATGCAGCAACATAGACTGAATTATTTCTTCTCTTCTTGAACTCACTAGCTTGAAGGAAGTAGAGACCTGCACATTCCTCAGCATTACCAATCTTCCTCCCTGAATCCAGATCCTGAAATTCGCATAGGTGAGGCAAAAATTTAGTGAAACAATTTAGATCTTGAGTCAATTTTCTTATGGACAAAAGGTTGCAATTCTACTTTGGAACATAAAGAACTGAAATGAGTAATGTCATTGGAGATGATTACTGAGCCTTTACCAATCACTTTTGTTTTTGTGTCATCTGCTATTCGTACCATAGAATTGTCATTGCATGGGGAATATTCATCAAATAAAGTGATATCCCCAGTCATATGTGGTCTGAGGCTCCAGAGTCTACAATCCATGAGTTAGATGTTCCCTTGTCAACAAAATACACACATGAAGAATTACCTTTTTGGGCCAAGGCAGCAGCTGAGTGTGTGCTAGTGTTTTGAAGGGATTGTTGTAGCAATTTTTACAACATCTCCATTTGTTCCTTGCTGAATGGACTTGGTTCAAGTGCTGGGGCTGCCAATACTTTGCCCCCTTCTGATGTGGCAGCATGGACGCGAATGTCCCTGTTCCTAGATGGTTTCCAATCTGCTGGTTTTCCATGAATGACCCAACATGTTTCTTTGTTGTGGCCTGATTTTTTGCAGTGATCACACCATCCTCTAGATTTTTTGTAGCTTCCTTTCACAGCCAAGGCTGAACCATCATTAATGGAGCTTTGATAAGTGCTTCCAAGCATGACTTTCCTTCGACTCTCTTCTCGTCTCATTTCTGAAAATACTTCTCTGATGTTGGGCAGAGGTTTGGTTCCAAGGATTCTTCCTCTTACATCATCTAGATGCTTGGTTAGACCAAGGAGGAACTGGTATATTCGATCTTTCTCCACCAGTTTTTTGTACTGTTTGCTGTCTTCAGGGCATGTCCATACTATATCCTCATAGATATCTAGCTGTTGCCAGTAACGGGTGAGGGTATGGTAGTAATCAGTGACTGTTGTGTCTCCTTGTTGCAGTTCATGGAGGAGACTCTTGATATCAAATATGGCGGAAGTATTATCAGTATTTGAGTATGTCTCCTTGGCAGCACTCCAGATCTCAGCTGCAGTGCTTCAGTGGTCATTGAGTTCAGTAGCCATGTCATGACTAAGCTGTTCTCTAGCTTCCACTTTGGGTAATCGGGGTCCTTTTTCTCTGGCTCTTTAGCATCACCAGAGATGTAATCTTCCTTCCCTTTTCCTTGAAGGAAGATCCGGACAGATCTTGCCCATTGGGTGTAGTTTTGGCCATTTAGTTTGTAGCCAATGATGGGTATAGTGGTGTTTTCGGTCAGACTGGTAACTGTGTAAGTTCCAGCTGCCATTTTAGGGTTTGGGTTTATGACTGAACTACTCTCTTCAGCCATGAAATAATGGTTTTTTTTTTACTTGGACCAGATTTGCTCTGATACCATGTGAATTATTGAGGAAATGATCTTTCCATTTCTTGAATCAAAATGGTTACAAATTCTAGTTTAAATACAGAATTACCTAGTCTAATAAATAAATCAGAATTAAATAGGAGGGATTAACTGTACAAGGTCCCTTGATATTCACTACAGCTGTCCTATATAATATAATAAATTAATTACAGAATAATCAGTAATAAATGACTTATCCTCAGCCACAGTTTGGAATTCAACAGGATTATTTAGTTTGTTATTTCATTTAGAATATTTATTTTGTAATTCAATGATTTTGATTTGAGATTATTTATGTACGTCTGTATAGGGATCTTAGGCACTGTCAAGCCTGTAAATAGCTATTCAATGTTAACATGTGAGATGCTTTCATTTATATGAAATCGGGTTTTTATTAGCAGTGTCTCAAATTTGAGTCAGAAAGGAACTTTATCATAATAGAGAACTTTATCAGGAGAGAAGTTATCAAGAGTGACACATGTGTATTCTTTTACATCTGTAGCCTTGATCAAGTACCCCCACAACTCAATGAAGGTCTAAAGCTCAAGTAGCATAACCAGCATGTTTGTAGCGATAGCTAAGGTGATAAAATGTATGTAAATGTAAAGATCAAATTTTGGAACCCTCAGTCTTGGAATTGGTGTGGCATCTACCTATGGGAGATTTCTATCTCAATAGTCAGCATCAGCCATGTCTCCAGCACAAGAGAAGACAGAGACTCGGCTATCCATTTGAAATGGTTGGAAACATACATCAGACTCCACAGAAGTGAATCAAACAGAGACATACTTGAATGAATCCGAACGAAGGAGGTGTTTGGAAGAGCTTATTTGAACTTATCTCATGCCATATAAACATTTATATTAGTGTTTGGATACTCTAGTGAAAATAACTTGTAAACATGTCCAAAAGTTGTTTTTAGCTTATGAAAGTTTCCCATGATAGTTCGTGGGTAAGTATTTAATTAAAGTCCCTACAATAGTTTATTGAACAAGTGTGTAACTGAGCATCACGACCTAAGTTCCAAATATCTTGAAGGCAAACTTGAAAAACCTAGGAAATACGAATGGGAAAAAAAGTTTAGGGAAGACATTATCAAACAATGGGCATCACAGCGGCCTCAAACATTGGAAAGGCGTCTGGAGAGAATGAGAACCAAACGCCAAGGAGATGAATGAAGAATCGAGGAACATTGAGCATTGGTTGGTGGTGCAGCACCTAGGTTTTTTGGTCTAAAGCCTCTGAGTTGAACAGGGGAGATTGTGAACGAAGAACCTCAAGCAATGAAGCCAGTACTAATATGAAGAAACGTCCACCACCAATGAGGATTTATGGTGGAAAACAGGGCTCAGTTTATGATGGAAGTATGCCAAGAAAGAAGGGTCAAAGGGAGATTGGATTTATCTCCAAAAACAAGAGAGGAAGAGCCATGTTCATCGTCTAAGAAAGGTGAACCATATACCTTATGGAAATAACTTCCCCTCCATTTAAACAAGCAAACAAAAGCAAAAAAAAAAAGCTAAAGGTGGACAAATAGATAGGGAAATAGAAAGAGAGATGAGCCACGCACCTCATGGAACACGGCAGAAACCAGAAAAGCAATCAAAGCAGCAGCACCCTGTATAGGATGAAAATCACAAACACACAGAACAGAACTAAGAAAACAAGAGTATATAATCTATCTTTAACAAAAGATAATCCAATACAAATCAAAGATAAACAATAATTCTACTAACAAGTAGCTTAAATAAAATACCAAAAATTGAAGGACAACAAGGTTAGCACACTGGGAATAAAGTGAGCTCCACTTATTTAATCATATCTCAACCTACATGCAAATGCATTCTGGCACAGATGCCAAAATCATCTAAAGTAACAAAATATAAAATGGCAAGTTTGAATATTGTGTATCAGTTAAAAAAATTTCACTGATAACCAATTCTTCAATATGGGGATGGACAATTCAGCTGAGGTAAAAGTAAATGAACAAGAAAAAAAAAATGGGGGTCGGATTTTAGAAAAATCATATGTTGAGTTAACATTATTTTCCAAAAAATTGCACATTTCTTTGATTGATTTAATGATGGAAAACATTAACTTGCTTGATGTGAAAATATATTTCCCAAACCCAAACAAGTTCATTCTTACTCCAAAAATGTCAAAACATACTAGTAATGGTGATATCATCAAGCAAGAAATTATTATTGTTTACATTATATTTTAGTTATCATGATGATTAACTTACTAAAGAAAGAAATTACTTTGAAGACAAATTTTTTATTTGTGTCTAAAATATGATTACAATACACTCAGCGAGGTAGGAGGATGCTTGATTACCTTAGGTATACCAAACCTTATGCAGGGAAAATACACGTGGCGAACCATCCATTTGTGCACAGGCTGCAATATGAAGGAATCCACTAAGTTGAATAGTAATGATTAGAACTACAATGATTTTTTTAAAACTTCTGATGTGTTATGAAATCTGGTTCAAGAACCATAAACTCATTAAATGCTGGAAAGGTAAGCCAGAGAGTCAGATGAAAACAGAAATGTACTTTCTGGCTTAAATAACAAGTTCAAATAGCCTTAGATATCATCTGTTGATACAGTATTGAGTCTAGAATATTGTGTGTGTGTATGACTAGGCCTTGTGCAGAGTTTCTAAAATATTCTAATCATGTTAGTTTCTAGAAATTCCACCACTGTTGCAGTTCCTGTTAAATAATGTTACATGATTAGGAGTTACGATTCTTTTAAGGCCTGTTAGTGGTTTGCAAGGCAAGCTGCAACTCATGTATAAATACTATTGTAACCTCACAAATTATTTAGACAAAATTAATTCAGAAAATCATAATTTTTCAAAAGTCTCAGGATGATTTCAAATATATGCATTTTACAATAATCTCATCCAAAAAATTAGATCAGCATATCATTTTGGAGAGGCAAGTCTGAAAAGGAAACATACCATATTCCACATCCTCCAATACTGATGTCAGCCCCAGCATAAATGCATTCAATAAAAAAGAGTTATGGGTTTTCTTCGTGGAAGTATTGTAACTAAAAAGACCCGAGAACACACCAGGACAAAGAGCCTACCTCTTCAACCGTTTGGGCATTCCACCAATCTTTGTAGAACTCACGATCGCCAAACCGGAGAAGCTCTGCAAGTATATTTAACCTACATTCCAACAGTGCCTTGAAGGATAAAATGTCGTAACAATTAATTTGAAAAAACTATCAAAGCAAAACTTTACTTTTAATATATAAAAGACACAGATCAGAACATAATAGGCAGAAAAATTTCACAGCAGAAAATTTTACAGATGAGAAGAAAGAAGAGGCAGAAAACAGATATCCTCATAGCTCATAGCAAAAATACTCAAGCTTGTCAATAAAACAAGACTCTCCATTTCATTAGTGTTGAAAAATCAAGTAACAACAGACACATAAATGCATAATCATTAGAACATTGCTAACTAAGAAGCTAGCTTTGGTGCCTATTGCTAGTGCTGACATGGAATAATCTTCAAGGGAATAAACACAACAAACTAGAACTATGATACTTCAATTTATGGTGAGTGACGGAAATTTCATTGTAACACGCTTTTAAAAGAAAAATATAGAAGAGGAATTACACACCAAAGATGGAAAAAGCAGTAGAACATGCAGAGCCACACATATACATTTGGAACAGAAAGCTTCAGAATTCTCTCAATGGCATATAGAAGGTTTCCCTTCAAAGGATGTTGTGAGTTCTGGACAATAGGATTCATATACTGCAAATTTATTTAAATAAAACAATGTCATCACTCAGAATATCCACAGATATGTTAATAGAAAATTAAAGGGAAAAAGGATTGAATGACAATTACATCTATTAACGGCTACTCCTTACTTGTTCTATTATAAATCCCATAACTCCTGTAAATATTATCAGTTTGAGAAGTTGGCGGAAGACCCAACCCTTTCGAACCGAAGGGGTGCGAGGATAGCATGGCTATAACATAAATTTATCACATAAGAAACAGAAGTGCAAAATACACATGAGTAAAATCAATATCAGAATTTTCTCTCAGAACAAACTTATCACCAATCACTTGTTGAAGTTATAGGGTTTTTGTCTTTCATGTATAGAGAGGGAAGGAAAGTCAGAATCATAATACTATATTAATACTGATGTGAATACGTTACCAAAGATAAAAAAATAACCCTTATTTGCATTTATAGTTGAACTCTGATCCTAATTAAATAAAAATAAGGCACGAAAGTAAGGAAATTTAAAACCAATATATTAGTTCTAAGATATTTCTAAAATATGATAGAATAATGATTAGGTGAGATAGTTGAGATATTCTAGCAATCGACCTCATTTGAAACCTTACTATGCTTTAAGCTTGCAACAAATGAAACCTTAAAAAGCAAAATATGTATGGACCTCACATAACACCATTGGAGGTAAACTACAAAGTTGGGGGCAAAGAGCATCAGAGGAAAGAATAAAACTAGTTTGTATATGGCCCAAGAGATGGGTTTAGACCATATTTGGGATAATATCTAGGGGCTGACCACATCATGCACAAGAGCCGGAACCAAATTGTATATGCAAATAAGCTGAGGCCAGTCACATTTGAGACAAAAGTAAGGGTCGGACTGCAACTGGGGTAAACATTATCTGAGATAGGAGAAGCCAAAATGCATCTAGGACAGCTGAGACAAAAATGCATCAAAGGTCAGTGACAGAAGCCAACAGGGTCTAAAGCTAAGCAGATGGCCATGAAGAAGACAGAATAGACAGTGTGACGAATTGATTTAAGGATCAGAGACAAGTTGTGGAGGCAGTACATAGAAAATACCAACTGACAAAGAGAGGACTTCAGAGAAGTGACCTCTCTCTAACTAAAAACCTCAAAATACTCCTGTTCAACAATATCTTGTATGTGCTTCAATCATAAAAATTAAATGCTTGCAGATGTCAGTAGAAGAGGTGAATAAAAAATGAGGCAACAATGACCAAATAATTATACATACAAGAAAGACATACATCAATACTTTTAAGTTAATTTCTGCTACCTGGTAGCATAATGTAGGAGCAACCATGAAGTACATCAAACTCATGAAGTTCACACTGGAAGGGTACTCCACATTCAACGTATTGGCCACTGTTTCTCCCTATACAACAGGTAACATAATTGAATAAGGGAAAAAGAATAACTTTTATCAGTCACTAATTTGGACATATTATAGCATAATGTCACCATGCAGCAATAACAGATGATTGAACGAGGAAGCAGAATGAGCTTTATTTTAACAATTAGGAGATAATACAGTATTTTCTCATGTCATGAAGTCTTTGAACACTAAAACCACAGAATACAGTGTGATCATGCGGGACTTTCCTGTTCAAATACTAAACATCATAACGTATAGCATGACCTCTTTAAATATATTTGTCGAAATACTAACCAGTACCTTTGCTACCTTTTCATTTGAAAAGGTAAGTGCTCTCATATCATAGGTTGTATGCGCATATGACACCAATTTTAACCACACGATGCAAGTCAATAGCATCAATGTGGCACCTGATAAAAAAGCAGAATCACACCTGCACAGCAAAGGACCCATAAGATATCATTGCTATAATAATACCCATTACCAAGAAACTATAGTTACAGTTATTATATCCACGAGGTATACACGTTTTCTGTATCTGGCAGATTACTGTTCAAAAAAATGCCACAGATGTAATCAACTTCAACTTTGATCTAGTAGTAGGGGATATAAGGTTAGCTTGGTGGTTAGAGTGGGAGAGTTAGGGGCTGGAGTGATAAGAAGGTTGAGTGTTCTACCTCCAGCCTTAGCAAAATACTAACAATATTAACATTACTAACATTGACTATTAAAAAAAAAACTTTGATCTAGAAGTCAGCTAAAAGCTAGTAAATATCACACGAAGGTCTGTGAAATGGTTTTATCACATGGCATCAATAAGTGCGAAGAAGCAACAAAGTTGCTTTCAATTGATTGTTCCCTTGACATTGCCTTTTGTGTTTCTAATTATAATAACTTAAAAGATAATTTAACTGCTACATTGTATGAACCAAACACTACAATGAAGCCAAAATGGCTTTGAAACTTTTCTCATAAGATGCAAAAAGAATGTTTAAATATTCCTTCCTAGATAATGACATAACTTCATTATCTTCTCCTTTTCTGGTGGTAATACAATTGGCATGTCCATTATCAGGGTCAGTATTCTAATCTTTGTTGAACCCAAACCTTCTTTTCCCCCAATTTATTTAAAGAAAAAAGAAATTCATTATGAAATCTTCAAATTTTGATATATGATATGTGTGTGATCACAATTGTCAGAGAAAGTCTAGATAGAAGCCCAGGAGTAAATATTTAAGTCTATACTGACCTGAGAATTACTAAAACTGGATAGATAATTGCAACAGTTGTAATTACAACATGAAGTAGAACAACAACCTGCAATATTCAAGTCAATATTACCATACATCTTAAATATTGAAAATTATGTGATTAAAAATATCCCACCACAGTTAATTATGCTCTTAAACTGTTGTTGCTTGTACAACAAGAAAAGAATTGACATGGTTACAGATCACTTATTTTCTCCCATGAAATGAAATATAATAAAAGCTTACTAAGGAAAATCACTTACTGGTTCAGAAATACGCTTTTTTTGTGCTAAGCTTTCGACTATAAAGGCAGCCAGTGGAAATACTGCAAGACTAAGACTGTGAAAGAAGCATAAATAATGTTACAGAATGTCAAATGACAATATATGGCTATATTCTTAAAGGGATCATCAAACTCATTACCAACACATGAAGAGGGGCCAATCTCTCAACGATTTTGAACTAAACCAAAAACCAGATTTAATCAACCATCCATACTGCAAAACATATAAAAATATAAAAAAGTTTAGAAAGAAAATAATGAACTTTCACAGATGGAGCCATAAAGTTATAACCGCTTACATAGATAAAGGTAGAAGCAAACCTTCATTAGATTCTCAATGATAAGCCTGCTATTCACCGCAACAAGGACTACAATACAGAGATTGAACAGTCCTGCATGACTCTGTAATTAATTGATTAGTAACTAATTAGTAACTATTCATAAAATAAAACAATGACAGAATATGCCAAACAAAACTCAAAAGTACCATTTAATTTAAAATTAAACACATAAAGTAATCAAGTAATTAAAAAAAACAAAACAAAACATGTACATGCAACCAAAAAAAGTGAACAAAAAAATCTATATAAAATATATTTATAATACAATAGAAATTACAACTAAATACTTTTCTCATTTTATACTGTATTATATTAATAAAAATAGCTTATAATTTTCTCAACTATTATTATTTATGTTACAAAATATTGAAAACAGTTTATATCAGCAACAAATTGCAATGAGTTATATTAACAACAAAAATTCTCGTTAATTAAGTGGATTACGAGGCACGAAACAAGCCATGCAAAACTGAAATCAACCTGTTTAAAAATGTTTCCAGAGCTAAGAGGACTCTCCTTGCTTCTCCGGTGAGCGGGAACTGAAGGACGGTAAGTGAATTTGAAATCGGTCACCGTTTCACGATCAGTGACGTCATTCGTAACCGCATTATTATCAGTATCTGCATGATCCGTTTTGCGATCCTTAACCTCTTCGTTGTTCTTACCGTTTAACGAATCGTCGGAGCCTGAATCTCTAATAGCATCTTCAGCTGCACTCTCAGCGTCGAAAAGGTTTCCGGTTGATGTGGCGCTTGGCCTTCGTCGTAGAGAAGAACGCCTGAGATCTGAGTCAGTTTGAACGGTAGCTACGGCGGTTACGGTTGCGGTGGTTCCCATACTTTCCGGTACATCGGAAATAGCCATCAGGTGATGTGTGCGAAACTAAACTAATTTGTTATTTTCCTTTTAAACAGTGTGATTTATTTATTTATCAAGAAAGAAGAGGAATCAGAATCAAAGATAAAAATTATTCGAAACGAGGTCGTGTAATCGTGTGACATATAAAAGTGAAATTCAAAGAAAGTGGCAAAATTGTAAGAAAGGAAGATTAATTAATAGGTAATTTTACTTTTGGGTAAATGATGATACTCCTCCGTCTTATCATAATAACAATTTTATTTACAATGTTACCCTGCCATAAATTATTTTAATCATCATAAGCCTATAAATGTAAAAGACTTTAGTCATTAATTATACATTTATTGATTGATGTAAATCATAGATGATAAAATCGTTAATTTATATTAATTGTAAAAATAAAATTTATTTATATTGATAATATTCAGTCATATTTCTTTAATATTATTACAATTTCAATAAAATTTATTTATTAGTATATTAAATCATCTAAAAATTTCATTAAAGGTATATTTTATCAGTAAAATTAATATTTTTATAAAAGTTACACACAATTCGAAACTAATGAAATAGATTAAAATAAAAAATAAAAAAGAATAAGGTGTTGTATTGTGACTTGTGACGATGAAGAAGTGGCATATGTGAAGAAGATTTACTTAATTTTAGAGTATTTTATTTTAGTTTGGTGATTGTGTGTTGGGGTGTGTGAATTGTGATTATTGGTTTGTGACAGTAGACGTTGTGAAGGTTCCTTCATTAATCCGAGGGAAGAAAATACGCGGGATTCACCGCTTTAATTGACACGTTAATTAAAATATCCGCGGTCTTTTTATGGTGTAGCAATAGATAAATAAATGTTTTCATACGTCATATGCAGCTCACACGCAGATGCTATAAAGTTCAACCCCTCTCGGTTGCATTTTGTCCTTTTACATTTGGCAAATGCATGTAATTAATTTAGTAAAAAAAAATGCATCTAATTAATGATGTGGTATTATTTTTATTTTTTAATTAAAAATTTAAATTAGTTTTTAGTTTATCTAAATGATTGTTAGTTAGTTTCTAACATTAATCCAACTGTTAATTTTATTAACTTGTTAGTATGGACAATTACGTGGTATTTAATATGTCTTTTCTCATACGTGTATTTAATTAGACAATGATTAAAATGACAGTAAATTAATAAAATAAAATAAATTATTGATTTTATGAAAAATATATCCTTCATTTTCTTCATTTGACTTTTCATCTTCTTTAACCTTAAATTTCTTCCTTCAATTCTTTCTTATCTTCTTGCTCTTATTTCTTCCCCCAATAGCTCAAGATAAAAGCTAGAGATTTTTAAAATGGCCATCATCATCAAGAATTTTTTTTCCTAAACCTTGTCACACCATAGTAAGAAGTGAAAAAGAGTAACCTACTATACTATTTTTCTAGCATTGAAAAGTTGAATCATCATTGAGAATCAAAAATTGTGAAGTAGTGAACTAGAATTTCTTATTATTTGAAACAATTTCAACAACACAACTAATGTTTTCATTTGATAAAATGGAGTTTGTTGGATTTGAAAACCTAGTTCAACTTTTAAGAGTAAATTTCCATTATCACGAATAACAAGATATATGGAATTAGAATTATAAATAATGATAACATTGTTGTTGAGAAAAACTTCACCTTTTGAAGCTAGTACAAGTGGGGAAGTGAGGTTGAGTTTATTTTGAGAAGCTCCAAACAATAGGGTTTGAAGTTTGTGGGATTTTTTATAACTAAATTGAGAAAATAAAGAGGTTTTGTGAATTTGGTACGGAGAAGGAACCAATAATGAAATTGGTGTTTGGTGAGATTAAGTTTATCGTATCTGAAGGAAAAAAAAAATTAGGGAAAGAAAATGAAGAAGAAATCGATGGTATAAGTTTAAGGTTGAGAAAGATGAATAATGAGAAAGATGCAACGTAATAGTCACGTCAACCAGTGAACAGAGTTAACCGTCAACTTAATGTTAAAGAGTAAACTGACAACCATTTGTTAGAATTTTGGATCAAGTTAGTAATTATAGTGACTGCACTTTACACATTCATAGACCAAAATAGTGGTTTATTCAAAAATTATTACTATCTCCTTTCTAAAATACTACATTCGTCCTTTTTTTATCAACATCAATTTTGTTTTACTCTTATTAAGAAAAGTAGCATAGTTTATGTGTTAATATTTCTAAAATAACTTTATATTTGACTATGACGCATAGGTACAAGTATAATACAAATATTAGGTACCAGTGCCGATGCAAAGTTCGACATATTATATATATATATATATATATATAAATGTACATAACTCAAATACAAAAATAATAATATATAAGAAAATTATCAATTTCACTCGTGATAAAATAATGTGAAAAAACATATCAGTGCAAGCAAGACCGTCTTAAACAATGTGGAGACTTTTGGAGATCGATCCTAGGATTGTGGACGTGAAAACATCTCATTTAGCCACTAGACTATTGCAACACATTTCATAATTTGTAAACGTTGACAATAGACCCCCTTTGCTTAAGATTCTTTTAAAAATAATTTTTATAGAATTTTATATTTTTGTTATAATACTTTTTAAAAAGACTTTTAATAATAATGTTTCAAATGAAAAGTTTTTTAAATAATTTATCTTAAAATATCATTTTAAGTATTGCATCCATGTGCTATACCTCTTTTTTGGACAATAAAATTTCAAAAAATAATTAAAATAAAAACTATTTAGAAAAACTCTTCGTAAAAATTAATTTTGAATGATACTTTTTTTTATAAAAAAAAATGATTTTTATCATTTTAAAATATCTAATAGTGAATATTTATATTAGTCAAATTTACTTTTCTAATCTATATCAAATGAGTCTTAAACAATTTTTACTATTTTTAAGTAAGTTGTCATAAAAATTAATTATAAAAATATAAAATCAAAATCATATTTTTTTTAAATCTTAAGCAAATTGACCCAATGTATATATCTAATAATTTGGGGTCCTCAACATTTTAGGGTTCCATTCTATGGTTTGACCTGCATAGGCTATATATTGGTCGAGTTTGACCTCATACTTGTATTTTACCATTTTAGAAGTACACATACTTCATATTTTAACGTATCAAATTTTATTTTTCGTATTATAAGATAAATTAGTAGTATTAATAAAATAGGTGTATAAAAAAATTAATGCACCTAGTAAATGATAGGGTGCTTATATTTAAGGGCAATTATTTTTTATGAAATATTACTTATAATTAGTGATAGAAGTAGTGTAAATCATTCTAATAATAACACACAACTTACAAAATATAATCCATTCTATAATACATAATTGAATACTTCTTTTATTTTTATTGAATATACATAATTGCATTTTGTCTTTCAAAAATACATTTTGCTGTGTTTCAAAAATTAGTTTCATAATTATATTTTCAAAACTAATTTTGAGATCAAAACAACTTGTACAAATTTTTAAAAGACTAAAATTTCAAGTTAAAGTTGTAAAATGAAGTGGTGTTGATGAGAGGTAAATAATAACTTTTGAAACTGTAAATTATAAAATGAATAATATATTTTTTTTGATCGGATTAAAGAGAATAGTCAGCTGGTTGAACTCGAACAAGACTTTGAACTTTGTAGATGATGTGGTATATGCAAATACTTCAACATTCAAGTAAGTATGACTTGAGGAGAGTGAGAGGCACTAGGATGAGAATAGTGTATCTTTACTGATGTCAAAGACTATTTATATAGAAAAGAGTCCCAACACGGAAGGAACATACACATTGAATGGAAATCAACACTAATAGATTTGGTGGGATTATTGCTTGGATTATAATGTTGAGGCGAATCAACATAAACAATCGAATTGGACTTGGGGCAATTTGAAACCCTTGAAGTCGACGACATCATCTACCATTACAAACTGACATTACAGCCTTGAGAAAAAGGTGACACCAGAAGAAAGAAAGGAGAAATGGTAGAAAATTGTATGTGAGGGTTTGTTGTGGGGTGAGTTTTGTGGTGTTTGAGAAGAGTTTCCAAAATATGGGTCGCGAGTGGTTTGATGGTTTAGGAAAAAAAAATGAAGGGTATACAAAAATGAGTTAGAGTAAATGTTTGTAGTAAGTACCTTCAACTCAATTGGCCTACTTGACATTTGAACCACAAAATATTTCAATATTTTTTATTCCTTTTTTAACCCAAGTCATATGGCAATTCTCCCTCTAGTATTTTTTTACAAGAGACAATAATTTAGCCAATAAAAATTAATATATTAATCGATTAAATACGTCAATTTTTGTTAACAAAATTATAATTCAATTGTTTCTTATAAAAATGATCGAATGAAATATTAAATATATAATTTACTTGTCACTCTTTATTAAAACTTATCTTTAATTTAAAAACAGACACCTATTTTAGAGACCTATTTTGATTTTCGAAAAAATTATATAGATCCACTTTA
Source organism: Cicer judaicum (assembly GCA_037974835.1). Classification (NCBI taxonomy): domain Eukaryota; kingdom Viridiplantae; phylum Streptophyta; class Magnoliopsida; order Fabales; family Fabaceae; genus Cicer; species Cicer judaicum. The sequence continues at coordinate 3,040,424 of JBBPBS010001075.1, read as the reverse complement.
ATTTAGGTTATGAGAAAAATAAAATTGGGACTATTTAGAAAATTTTGGTATACTGTATTCACTTGTACCGTTAAGAATTTATGTGGCAAAACACATGCAAATGTGTAAAACCATTTAGAAAAGGCCCAATATGATCCTCTTGTAAAACTTAGGCTTAATTAAATCAAAGAAATCAAACCTAAAAAAGAAACTCATCCATTGAGGTGGTATGTGATTCCTAATCTACGCATTATTCATGCCATCCGTTTCTAAAAGTGTGCTTTTTATTCTTGCTTGCGTTTGTATTCTTCTTCTATTCTTGCTTCTTGTTTCAGTTGTTTGCTTGCACTTTATGCTTCTATCTTGTTTTTGCTCTGCTCTGTTTCAATTTTGTGTTTTGTTCTTGTTCAGCTTGTTCCGATTTTGTATTTTGTTCTTGCAGTGCCTTGTTACTATTTTTTTGTTCTTGCAGTCTACTGAGTTTTTATTCTACCCATTGGTTCTTGATTTATGGTTCTTTATTCACTTGTAGATATTTCATTTTGGTACTTGTTGGTACTTTTATTTATGTTACGTTTTAAATTGTTTTAGTTATTGTTGTAGTTCAGTTTGGATACTATTGATGTTATTTTTAAAATTGTATTAGGAAACTCAATTATTTTAAAAACAACACAGTTTACATAGAAACTCAATTATCGCAATTTATTTCTTTTCAGAAGACTAAAAGATAGTTTTATTTTTTCTAAAGACAAATTAAGTTTTAAATTTTCTGACAGACTACGCTGAGTATTGCTTCTTCATGTAATTTAGTACTCGACAATGGTAAAAAGGATGAAATGGAAACCACTTTTTTTAGGGTTAAATGGTGAAACAATTAGAATTGTTTAATTATTAATATTACTAAAATACAAAATATAACACATACAATACTGTAAAAATACATGAAAATCACATTTTATTTTTCATAAAATATCAAAATATTGTATTTATATTCCATTTTTATACTAAATTTTATATTCTAACATTACTCTTGTTCAATTTAAGTCGATATTTTTTTTAAAAAAATATTGATTTTTTATCTCGGAACATTGAGCTAATTGTTGGTCAGATAAAGAAATTTGTCTTGGAATAAAAGTATGCACCCAATTTCGCAACAAACTTAAAAAATGAAAACATTCAAACATTAACTTACTGCAAAGTCAATGTCAATCAGAAATATTCTTTTTAATATCATGTGTCGATAATCTCTCCACCACATACAAAATTCTGAGTTATTTCTTATGGTTCCTGTTTAGAAATTCGATTATAATAAGAAAATAGTAAAACACAACAGATACTATAAAGTAGAAAGTACTCTCCGCAATCTATAGAAACTTCGTCTACTATAAAGCTGAATCAGTAAATAACTGATTCAATTGGGATGGCAGTAACAAGGTCATATTTCATCTTATCAAAAACACAAATTGAATATTATGCAGCAATCAAGAGAATGAAATGTTAAGTAAAAGCATAATTAATATGTAACCGTTGACCTAAAAGCATAATTAATATGTAACACTTCATGGATACCAGCCATGACAGCGATCCAACTTTGTATACATCAAAAAAATCAAACTATCTCAACATAAATATCAGAATAGCTAAAACTTAAATTGAAAACCTTGGTTGTTAGAAAGATGCCACAGCGATAAACAATCAACACACCAATTCAGACAATAATGGCTTCCACATTGCAAGTACTTATAAGAGTATTCAGACGACTGACAATGTAAATTAAATTACTACACCTATTAAAAAGGTCAAACAAGGTTTAAAAACAGAAATACAACAAATGGGGCAAAAAGGGGGACATTACATAACACTTATCTCAGAAACCGACTTTCCTCTAGTATGATGGAAGAAAAAATCTCATCACAGAAGTTCCGCAACATTTGAAGGAAGCTCCTCAATTAACACATTGTAGAACTTCTGGATGTCACCTAGCATTCTTTCATCGTCCTTTGTGACAAAGTTGATGGCAACACCTTTCCTACCAAACCTTCCACTACGACCAATACGATGAAGATAGTTCTCAGGCTGTGTTGGGAGATCATAATTTATAACTAATGACACTTGCTGCACATCAATACCACGAGCCAGAAGATCAGTAGTTATTAAAACACGGGAAGACCCAGAACGGAATTCTCGCATAATAATGTCCCTAGTGTTCTGATCCATGTCTCCATGAGTTGCTGAGACTGTGTGATCACGGCTACGCATCTTGTCGGTCAGCCAATCAACCTTTCGTCTGGTGTTCACAAAAATAACACTCTGGGTGATTGCCAATGTCTCATAAAGATCACAGAGGGTGTCAAGCTTCCATTCCTCTTTATCAACATTGACATAAAACTGCTTAATACCCTCCAAGGTGAGCTCATCACGCTTCACAAGAATCCTCACAGGTTTGTTCATAAACTTCCTTGTGATCTCAAGTGCCTCAGGAGGCATTGTAGCAGAGAAAACTCCCACTTGAATCTTAGATGGCAGCAGCTGGAATATATCATAGATCTGAAAACAAAATGAAGGTTAAACCAATAGCATGTATCCATCAATTCTTTAAGGACATTATTAAATCAATAGAACAATAGAGATTAAATCTTCAAGACAACTGAAATGAACTTATTTTCACATTTTAATTTAGGTCCCGAGAGTAAAAGATTTTTCTTGTTCAAGGTCATGCAATAGTATTGCTGGGAAAGTGAGCTTGAGTATACAAATTTCCATGTTTCATATTCATTAAAGTTCTAAGAAACTATTCTTACTAGGTGTTATTTATATAAATAAACAAATAAAAATGACAAATTTGGGAAATAAAAATGACAAATTTGGGAAATATAAAAGGGAACATATTTTCATGTTTTAGTTTTGCTACTGACAGTACAAGGGTTTGTATCTAGGCATGCAAAAACATTCCCAGAAAAATATCCCCATGATGGACGCAGGTAATAAAAAAATCCCTAGGTATTAATAATTAATAGGAATGTAATCTATCCATAATCTACTTTAAAGCATGGAAAATGGATTGGGAATCTGGAGGTAGCATTCCCAGAAACATCATACCTTGGAGTATGATTCTATGGCTCAACAATCTCTTCAAAAGAAATTTCACACATTACAAAATACATTTCAAGTCTTAACAAGTTTAAAACAATATGAACTGCTCAAAATATAAACATAGAAATTAAATAGATGAATGGAAGAAAATTTTATGAGTGCAGATAAGAATTATGAGTTTACCATCAATAAATAATAGAAAGTGATGTGTGGGTATTATTATATATCAGAAACAAGATATAAAATCAGTGTTTAATAAAGAAGATACAAATTTAAAAGCACCTGATCTTTAAAACCACGGGAAAGCATTTCATCAGCCTCATCTAACACAAACATTTTGATGTAATCTGGCCGAAGCGCCTGTCTGCGAAGCATATCAAATACACGACCAGGGGTACCAACAACAACATGGACACCACTTGATAGAATGCGTTGATCTTCACGAACACTTGTTCCTCCCACACAAGCATGCACCTTCACACCTAGATAATCACCAAGTGCCCGCATAACCTTCTCAATCTGCTGGGCAAGCTCACGAGTTGGTGCCAAGACCAAGGCTTGGCATTCTGTTACATTATAGTCAAGTTGCTGCAGAATTCCAGAGCAGAAAGTTGCTGTCTTCCCTGTTCCAGACTGAGCCTGCTGTATAACATCAAGTCCCTTGCAGAATGGAACTATTCCTCTTTGCTGAATAGCTGATGGCTTCTCAAAACCTAATACAAAAATAAGATTAGTTTAAGGGTTTAGGCATAAATTTATATATATCAAGGCAGTGCAAATAATTGTTTGCACAAAATACAGATCTATAAAGCCCATACACATGACAGAGTCTTATGCTGCCACTAAACAGGACAAATTTAAAGGTCAAACCCAAATAATTAAATTTCAATTCTAATCAGATGAAAGCATGAAAAAAATCCCATTTGGTTTATTAGTTAAAGATAAGAAAGTAGAAAAGGATAAAGAAGGTTCTAATCTCTACCATATGCATAAATGCCTCTGAGAAGATTTTCTTGCAATTGCATGGCATCAAAACTATCATAAACCTCATCATAAGATGTGAAGAAGTCCTGTGCATCAGTTGTGAGTCTGTAGCCGCCCGGTTGTCAAAATCAAACAAATACAATTAGAATAATAAAATCTTATAGCAAGTATGTATCTAAAATTAGACAGAAACATGACGGATAACACTAAATAAATGCCAACAAAACAGAGTTGTATTATTCATTTCAAAGTTCAAAACAAGAATAGAGAAATGACAAGGGGACGTCCTTACAACTCATTCATTTTGGAATCGAACTGCTTAGCATCAAATTGGGAACCCTCTGGTGCAACTCCTGCCATGACTGCAAGATGAAAAGGAATAATATTACTATGCAATTAATAAAGCATGTTCAGTTTGGCATTCAGTTTGGGAAGATTTGGAAGGAAGAGAATATGAGTTTAAAAATTTAAAATTAATTAATTTTTTTATTTTTATACAATAAAATGTAACATAAAAGCTATAATGGTATACACAAAGTAAATTAATATTTTTCACTTTTAAAATATCTTCCATCACCCTAAACCAAACACATAATTTGTTACCTTACCTCACCTCCTCTTAAACAAACATAGAACTATAAAATTAAAAAATCGTTTTCCTCCATCCTCCTTTGAACCAAACTGACATTTATGACTATTTTCAATCTACCTCGAGAAATACTACATACACTTCTGTTTATTACAAATTCAAAAGTAATCAAAATCAAACTTTATACATGCATCGTGATAAAAATAAAAATAAAACACTTTCAAATAAATGTTCCAAAACATAAATCACTTCACTCTAACCCACTCTAAAATATCAAGTTGACAAGAATATAATCATACCGTCGGAGCTCACACAGAGAGAAAACAAAAAAGCAAAACAAGAAAGAAAACATAATGAACTCGATGGAAATAAAATAAAATAAATATCAACGTGATCTTAAAATGAAGATAATCGATGACACGCTTCGACAAAAAGTCTAACCTAAAATTAAAATCAGGCAAATAGAACTAAACCTAGGAAAGTAATAAAATAAATAAATAAATTCAAAATCAGCGTACGCTATAAGCAAAACCAAAACGAAACAGAATCGATATGAATCGAACTTCGAAAACGTTAAAACAGTGTTCAAAAGCAAAATAAAATAACCGCAAATCCAACGGAATAATAAGCATAAACAGATCCAATACTTAAAAGCTCGACAGCGAGTAAATCGATCGAAACACGAAAAATACTCAGAAAGCGATTGAGTCGAATATGCTGCGTTAGAAAAGGAAGAAGAAAAAAAAGCGATAGAGAGAATCGAATCGAGAAAGCGACCTTAGGGAGAAGAAAAAGTTGTTGATCGGAGAGAAAAAAAGCGTGAGGTAAGGAAGTTGGCGTGAACGGTTAGGGTTTCCAAAACTCCTCAGATCTAAGCCGCGGAGTTGAGGAAAAAGAGATAGCAAAGAACGTTTTTTTGCGAAAGCGAGTAAGTGAGAACTGTGAGAGAATAACGAAAGATTATAGCAAAAAAAATACACGATCTCTTTTTGGATACGGGAGTGTGCTTAATTTGACTAAATTACCCCTGGCCCCGCACCCCGCACCCCGCACCCCCCACTAGTTTTGTATCCGGTCATTGGGCCATAAGATTTGAGGATGCATTTAGTTGGGCTGCAGCCCACAACCAGACAATCTTAAATGACATTTGATTCAACTCGAAAATTAATTTCTGGGATTCGAAAAAAAATAAATATATTATGCACACTTTTAATTTAATTTTAAATAATAATTTAATTATTTATATTTTATATAATTTAATTATTTATTTAATTTTAATTAATAATTTTATATTTTATATTTTTAAATATTAACAATGTTATTTTTTTTTTCTTTTTGTTTTATAAAAATTCAAAAAATGTTATCTTCTTTAAACAAAATCTATTATTAATTTCAAGAAAATTTACATATTCATCAAATATATAACTCAAATATTCAAATAAACTCATACATTCACCTCCAACAACAATATTAAATAAATAACTCACATTTAAAATATGATTCTTAAATCATCAAGAGAGTATCTTCTTCTTCTTTCTATCCTTCACCAACATCAAATGTGAGTTCTTTAATTGATGTTATTGTTGGAGATAGAAATGTGAGTTTATTTTAAAATTTGAGTTAAGAATATAATTAAAATATAGATTTTGTTGAAAAAGGTAATTAATTTTATGGATTTTGTTTGAAGATGATGATAAATTTTATGGGTTTCTATAAAATAAAATAAAAGATAATATTATTTAAATTTTACGATATAAATGATCAAATTGTTACTTAAAAATAAGTAAAGGATCAATTCTGGAAGGAAAAAAAAAAGATAAATGACTAAATTGTGACATGAAATTAAGTTAAGAGATCGTGAGATGCATTGAAGGTCGACAACATAGATTTATGATCTAGTTTACATTGGGCTTAAGTTAGGTTAGACTTTTTTGGTTTTTTTTACATGTTCTCTCTATCACAGTTAATCATATTTGAGACACATCAAACACTAAATATGAGTACATCTCAACATATATTTGAATTCAAGTTCACCACGTTGTGGTTGTGGGAGTCTAACCATGTTGATAGTTGATAGGTTAGGCTAGACTTTATTTAAACAAATCAAATCAATATTTTTTTAAAAGTCTATTTAATTAAAAAAAATATATGACTACAAACTACCCAAATGTCTTTTAAATTTATTATACTGATCTATTTAAGTAAATATAAATAAATTATTTTATTATTATACAATATATTGTATTTTATGTTAAATCATTATTCTCTATTTTGTTGTAATTTATACATATTAGTCTACATCATTTTTTTATGTATTTAAATATATTATTATAAAATAAAGTTAGATTCTCTAACATTTGATGTTAGATATTAAAATAGAACTTATTAAAAATAGATTAAATTTTTTATTTAAATAAGTTAAAATAAAATATATCTTTAAGTAAGCTAATAAATTATATCAACATTTCAAAAAGGTTAGACTCAAGCCTAAAACTAAGCTTATGACAAAAAAACATGTAACACTTATGCATTTTTGTTTTACCAAATTCGAATTTGAGTCTTGTAAAGTTTAGTTCGATTTAACCTATTTTTCACTAGCAGTTGAGAATAAATACATAAGAATATTGAAAGTTATGTCATTTCAATGATATTTCAAAATAATTGATAAATTCTTAACATAGTCACCTTCTAATTATGATTATCGATCTAATTTACTATTTAGTTCTTACTAATCTTAGACTTATATAATAAATCTTGAATATTATCATAATTGATTTACAAGATTTTAGTAATTGGTTATTTCTTAATAAATCTTGAATATTATCAATTTAATTTACTATTTAGTCCTTATCAATTTTCTTGCGTTATGTTGTCTAACCATTTTATAGCCTCCCGGTTTAGTTTACTGATTTCACTTTCGCAGTATCTATATGTAGGCTCATTAATTGAGTAACTTATATTGACACAATAAACAATCAGTTAAAAAATTATTAAAAATTACACTACTTAAAAAGTAAGAATTAAATTATCACCCATAGCAACAACTTTTTTCTTCAATGCATTATCCTTAAATTCTGTTAAATTTTTTTATGAAATATGTCAGACGCAGAACACATGCTTTAACGAAGGATTTTGTCACCAATTATTTGAATTATTATAAGCACTTTTAATAGATTCATATCTATTTGAAATCAAACAAAGGTTGGTTTGTGGAGTGACGTAGTTTCTCAAAAAGAAACTCCAACCATCTCATGTCTCACCTTCCACAAGAGCATAAGCAGTATGATTACATTGTTGTTCCTATTTTGTGCAACTGTTATCAATAGAGATCCCTTTGTACTTGTAGTGCAACCAAGTCTCATCCACTTGTATAATTGGTTTGCAGAACTTAAACGCATATATGCACAAACACAAAGTTGGAATTGTTTCCATTTCTATTTTGGTTCATGGAGCAAACATTCACAACCAACAACCATTATGAGAGTTGATTGTAAGACTCTTCCCAATTGTCATAAATTTGTTCTATCGCTTTATTTTTTGTTATCCAAGTCTTTCTATAACTTATTGTGTAGTTGTGCAAAGCTTGAATTTGAGCAATAATGACATTCACTATGATTGAAAGGTCCACTTTTAGAACTTGCATTACGCTTGTACATATCATGTCAGAATCAAGCATTTGATGATCTTGCGACAATGCATAATGTGTGCATGTATGAGGAGGCATATTCAATTTACTAGTCACCCACAATTCACTTTTTTTTTTTTTGCGTTTTAAAGCTCTGCATCTAAATAAATAATTTAGACTTAAATAATTAATAACATACCTTCCAAATATGATTTTTGTATTGCAAAATTCAATGATTGTTTTTAATGGTGATGTTTGATTGCATATATACATTCATCCTTGTTTGCAAACTTTATTCCAATTGCAAGAGTTTTATCTATTGTTGGGACTTCGTTAAAGAACGTATGATCAAATTCAGTTTATTGCTCTACATTCTCTAAATTTATGTTCTTTAAGTGAAATGGTGGATCTAATACATGTAGGATAGGTTGGTCTTCTAATTCTATATCTTCGTCAACATTAATGTCGTCTTCAAAATCACCACATGATTCATCGAAGTATGTTTCATCCTCTTCACTATAATCGCATAATTCTTCCTCATTGATATGATATAAAACACTTAGCGGAAGATCATATTATGTACTTGTTGGGGGAGATTCGTGATGGAGTTGAAAACTGTCCGAATGAGTTTGTTTAATTTGGCTAGAGTATACTTCACCATGTTGTGGTGGAGAATATAAGTTGGGTTTATAAAGGGTGTTTTGATCAAAAAATGAGGTGTAGTTGAGATGAGTCACGTTTGAGGTTGATGATTGATCAATTTTGTTGATGTAGGACCATCCTAAAATGTAACATATAATTCGATGGTGTCGAGTTATGACCACTATGCGTAAACATCAAATATCAGTTGAACATCTTCGCCATTGCAAATATTCATCAGTTCAAACCTTGTTGTATTTTCACCAAATAACACAAGGTGTTGATAAACTATATCAGTTATTGTGACTTTGTTGTCGAGCTATAATTTTTCTTAATGACATACTTTAGACGAGCAAGGTTGCTTCCAAAATGTTTTTTGAATGCCTTTTTATAATCACTTACAAATGTTTTACCTTCAACTTTGTCGAGAATTGAACCGTTGTAATAAACAATACAAATTACTTGTTGAGCAACCATAATTAAGTATGAAGTGTTAGAAGGTATGGTGAGATAATGTGATTTAGTTTCCTATTTATACAAGGTAATAAGGTGTATGTATTCTCTATTAAAACAATTTGATTGGTTGAAACCAAATTATAAGGATTTGTACTACACTATCCATATATGATGATAAATTAGATTGAAGGAACAAGATTGAATCTTTAATATAATAGTTTGATTGGTTGAAACCAAATCACAAGGATTTGTACTACACCATCTACAATTGTTGATAAATTAGATTGAAGGAACAAAATTGAATCTTTAATAGAATACTTTAATTGGTTGAAACCAAATCACAAGGATTTGTAGTACATGATCCACAATCGTTGATAAATTAGATTGAAAGAACAAGATTGAATCTTTAATAGAATAATTTGATTAGTTGAAACCAAATCACAAGGATTTGTAATACACCATCGACAACCATTGATAAATTAGATTTAAGGAACAAGATTGAATCTTTGATAGAATAATTTGATTGGTTGAAACCAAATCACAAGAATTTTTACTACACAGCGACAATCATTGATAAATTAGATTGAAGAAAGAAGATTGAAACTTTAATAGATTAATTTGATTGGTCCAAACCAAATCACAAGGATTTTTAGTGCATTGTCCATGTCCGTTGATAAATTATATTCAACGGGTTAGACCAAAGTTGGAAATAAACTTAAGAAAAAATTTCATGCTGATGCGGCCTCCTTAACAAATTGTGGCATGGGGATGCGACCCCTTGAACGAATCCTAAAACCTTTAACAAATTGTTGCATGGGGACACGACCTATATAAACACCTCTTTATCACATCTATTTCTTCCATTGTTGTTTATCACAACTATTTCTTCATGCATTCATAGTTATATCAACGTTTTTTTATCAAAATTTCTCATGGAATTATTTACAAATCATATAGCTGAAATTCAATACATTAAAGCATTTGTAAGTATTTTATATATTTACTTTACTTTATTTATAATTCTTTTAGTGTCGTTGATTATTTTATTTTTGTTATATATTATTAAATCAGATACCCTTAAAGGATAAACTGAAGTGCTAATAAAAAATCAAATGAATTCATATTACCGTATTTGCAAGAAGTCGAATTTAGTGAAGTAGTCAAACTATAAAATAGACGTCGGTCTGATTACTGCTATGGTCGAAATATGGAGACCAGAAACTCATGTATTTCATGTCTCAATAAGTGAGTGCACAGTAACTTTAGAAGATGTATTCTACATTTTAGGATTAAATGTTTTTGGTTTTCCTGTTAGCGGTTCAAATTTTGTGAACGTTAGAAGAAGAAGTTTGTCAAGCTTACTTAGGAGTTATCTCACCTAAGGGAGCAACAAAAGGTAATTTTATTAAATTAAAATGGTTTAAGGAAACATTTAATGATATTGGTGAAAATGCATATGTAGTAGAGAAATAAGCATCATGTCGAGCATATATCCTATGTATGATTGGAGGGTTGTTGATGCTGGACAAATCCAACAACCGTGTATATTTAAAATATTTTTTCACCATTAGGGGATTTAAGGAAAACATCCCAATATAGTTGGAGTTCAGCAATTTTAGCAACACTTTTCAAAGAAATCTGTCTTGCTACGAAAATTGATGTAATATTTAGAGGGTGATGTGCATTGTTGTTGTAAAATTGGGCATTACATCGTTTGTCTTGTGTTGCTCCAAAATCACCCAATACATTAATATTACTACTTGTACAAAGGTAACTATTGCAAGTAATTTTTTTTTATATATTTTTTCTTGTTACAAAACTATCTACTTACCATATTACTAATTTTATTAAAAAAAATTATTTTTGAAATATTCGACAGATTTAATCTCGTGGTCTAAATTTCAGTAAAATTTCTCATAACGACATAGAAGAATATCGAAAAATAATCGATCACATGATGGTTGAGGAAGTAATATATTCATTCTTATTTATTTGCACTTTTTTAATTATATTGTTTTTTATACTTCTTATATTTACTTTAACTTATTTTTTACGCATCAGTTTAATTAGAGACCATACATCGATTTCCAACACGAAGTTTTCGAAGAAGTGATGGACACATGAAATGCATGTACCTATTTGCATTGTTATCATATTGTTAAAAAATATCGTACCGATGGAGTTGCACTTTAGTTCGACTTCCATCAACAAATACTACAACAATCATAGGAAATGAAAATCTTCCATGAGGTCGACATAAGACGTGACTTTAATGATAATTGGAATTAGGTTTGGAAAATAGAGATTAAACATTGGAACGAGCGTGAGAATCACGTAGTGCAATATAATAAATTCGTAGAAGGTGTTTTATGCCACAACACAAAATATATGAATTGCTTTAGACAACAAACCAAATTATCTATATATGTCGAACAATATTTGTGTGATCCCCGTTTACAACCGTCATCATATCCTTAAGTGCGATCGACGTCCCAATCAATGCCACAAGAACAAATCATGCAAGAAAGAACATAACCGTCTTTATCATCACCTCACCTACATGACCCAACAACAGTTCCATATCATAGTCCACTACATGTACATATATATGCATAAATACCGACTCAGTATTACGTTTCGTCAATGCCATAAATAACAACCCCTAATCATCCAAAAAAACATGAGATTTTCTATAATTTGTTGGGAACTAAGTGCTCAACTCTTGAGTCAGCTTATGTTGTTTTTGATTACATCTATAATCTCGAGACTCAAATAGGGATGGGAATAGGCTAGGCCGTCCGTTAGGGGCCTATGGCCTGGCCTGGCCTGACATTTTTAATAAAAGGGCTAGACTCAAATTGTTTTTAAAACATATTTATGTAAATAGGTCAAGCTCAGGCTTATAAAAAAACCTATTAGGCTTGACAGGCTGGCCTATATATATTTTATTATTTATTCCATTTTCTATTTTTTTTTTTCATTTTTGTTGCACTCACTCCAACAAACAGGTATGTAAGTAATATATATTTTATTTATTTATTTATAAAAACCAATACTATTTATTTGTTACCTTTATATTTAATAAAAACCAATACTTTTTATTTGTTATCTTTATATATATTATTAGTATATAAACTTGGAAACCCTAATTGTTTATTATTATTGAATATAAGTTTGTTTAAGAGGATTTGTTTAGAGGCAATATTTCGACTTGTTTGAGAGATGATAATGAGTGCGTTTGTTTCAATAAAAAAAATTATTCTTTTAAACCAAAATTTATTTTTTTGAGTTTAAAGGGTGTTTGTTTCATATTTTTAAAAAATCATTTTGTTAGAAAAATCATTTATATATATATATATATATATACTGAATATGATTTTATTTGAGAGGATTTGTTTAAGAAGTAATAATATGAGGTTGTTTGAGAGCATTTGTTTGAGAGATAATAATGGGTGTGTTTGTTTCAATAAAAAAATTATTCTTTTAAATCCAAAATTATTTTTTAGGGTTTAAAATGTGTTTGTTTCATATCTTTTAAAACTCATTTTGTTAGAAAAATCATTTTTTATTATATATATATGTATATATATATATATTTAGTGAATATGATTTTGTTTGAGAGGTAATAATTTGAGATTTGATATCATATTTTTGTCATTCATTGGGATTTAAATGTGTTTTGTTGGCTGATATGTGTAATGTTTATGGGGTTCATTTCGTTTTATTTGTAATTTTTGAAGTACTTTTAAGAGTTTGTTAGTTATGAATTCTTTTTTGTTTTGTTTTATTAGAAGGTTGTTGCATTACAAACTTATGAATAAGGCATTTAAATTGGCTTACAGGCCAGGCCATAATATGATGTAGGTCAGGCTCACGCCGAAAACAAAAGCCTATGATAGGTCGTAGGCCTAAAACATTCATCGTAGGCCAGACTCAGATCTAAATAAACAATTATTCAATGGTCAAAATGCAACAAAAAAAAAATTATAAATTTGTACATGATCACATTTTTGGAATGCGACCTCGTCAAAAAATAATTTCGTCATATGGTCATAGGATGGGAATGCAACTCTTGAAATTGAAAAAAGTAAGATATTTTAGTATATATTTTTGTGTGATATTTTGGTAACGTTAAAAAAAAGAATATTTAAATAAAAAAAACCTAATTTTAATTCTATTGATCTCCTCAATTTTCACTGAAATTGAAAAGACCACATAAATTATTAAATGTCGGGTACTATGACCAAACCAATTCCCCCGTACGAAAAATAGTTTCCTAGAAGCTGCATATTCTTCTAACCCTTATCGTATAGGCTATTGTAGACGTGACTCTTATACACCTTTTGTATTTCTTCATATCAATAACACAAGATGAAAGCATATTATTTTACAATATTTGTAAGCCATAATTGTTAGCTTTTAAGCTTATCACCTCAAGTGCAATAATAATGAAAATATAGAATAAGATATATTGTAGGACTTATTTTATTAAATGAATGAATTGAGTTATTTATACATGGTTCTTTCTAATTGTCCTTTAATTAACTAACTAATTACTTGAGTAATTAGTTAGTTAGTTAGTTAGTTATTGGATACAATTAACACATTAATTTGAATTACACAAACTTTCAATACCAAGAACATTATCCGCATCTAACACTTTTCCAAGAACGTTCTTGGTTTATAACACTCTCCCTTAATTCATGTTTCTTTAATCAGAAGGGCTTCTACTACCATTAGCCACAACAATTGCTATTGCAGTAGCTTCCATAACCCTTGATAAAGGGTTCCACGTAAACTCAAAGAACTTCAAAAATTTGCTCTCCTTTTTCTCTTTTTATTTGTTTGGTCTAATCCTTCTCTTAAACATTTCAGTTGCTCAAACACTTCCTTCACTAGAATTCATCCCCTTTTAGTTTTATTGCTTTCTATTAGATTATTTGCCATGGGCTCATTTTCACTAGAATCCTCGTCAATGTCAAATTCAGATGAGTGAAACTTCAAGGAACTTGAAATAGCTTCTTTAACTTCTTCTACACTAGAATGACTAGATAAGTATGACTTATGAAGTCCAAGATCATTAGAATCTTCTACCAAAATAATATCCTCGACAATTGTAACTCCATAATGCTTCAACTTCTCCTTTAAGGATTCATTTGTCCATGTCTTGCATATGTTTCCCAAATAGAGGGTATCATTGTCCTGACTTGGAATAACACCTCAATGTTTGCCATTAATCAGTGAATTTTTAAGCTCTACTACAACTCGTTTTGCTTGCTCCACATTTTCAAAGGGCAAGAATGCAAATACCTTGTTCCTTTTAGTCTAAGGGTTCATAAGCATTCTGACCTCAGTAACTACCCAACTTCATCGAAAACCTTCATCAGATCATCTTCAATAGCATCCTTGTCTAGCCCCTAACAAATACTTCAAATACCTTTCACTTTTGCCTCTCCTTCACAACTTCAGGATGTTCCTCTTCCTCCACGTCACCCAACTCTGCATGCTCATGCTCCCCATTAAGCATACTCATCATCCTCTTCACCATCAATTTCATCATAAACATATTTCTCCCTCGGCGAAATGTTCATTAGTGTGAGCTTCACCGTTGCCACCTCCATCATAGACACGGGGATTACCATTGTGCCTTCCGTTACTAGTAACCGTAAACACACCTTACTTAAAGTTGGAGGTTCTTAAATCATATTCCAAACTAGAAACAAAAGTTTATGTCTCAATTTTCACTTTTCCACCACCACCAGGTTTCTTAGAACTCTCGATGCGTCCCTTTCCCTGCTGAAACTTTGGATTGGAGTTAACCAAAATTTTTGAACTTGTATTCCTACTACCATGATTTTTCTCTTCCCTTGCATTTCCAAGCTCTTTATGCCATTCTTCTTCACAGTTTGGATTCCACAGCTCGAAACATTTTAACCTCACATTCCTCCTTATCCAGCTTTTGAGCCACCAATGCTTCCTTGAGTTCCTTATTTGCATCCTTAACCACTCTATGTGCTTCTTTCAACTCATCAATAAATTTTACCTTTCCCTCCTCTTTTGATTCAACGTGCAACATGTGAT
The DNA here is from genome assembly GCA_037974835.1 of Cicer judaicum. Lineage (NCBI taxonomy): Eukaryota > Viridiplantae > Streptophyta > Magnoliopsida > Fabales > Fabaceae > Cicer > Cicer judaicum. Next base: position 3,024,978 of record JBBPBS010001075.1, on the reverse strand, counting down.
CTGCATCACTTTCTATTATTTTTTCATTTCTTCTTTTGATCAGTATGCTGCCAGCTCCCTCAGCTTCCAAAGTTCTATCATCAGCAAACCTGATCTTGCTCCTTCTTGATGTATCAACATCCACCAACCATTCCATATGGATTGTCATGTGATTAGAACAACCAGTATCAAGAAACCATTGGGACAAAAAATGTTCTTCATTTATGGCATCCATCAATAATACTAATTTTGAGTCTAATGAAGAAGATTCTTGAGGAGCTCATGCTTTATCTTCTTCTATCTTCTTCTGTTTTCCTTCTTTGCCAGCCCAACATTCATTAGCAAAGTGTGCAAACTTCTCACATTTGTAACATTACACCTTCTTCTTGTCAAACTTCTTTGATCTCCTTTTTGATTTACCAGTTGCATTGCCCTATTCTGATGAAACCTCAGGCTCGTCATCAGGTTTCTTGAATTTATTCTATTTCCATTTCTTTTTCTGGTCTCCTTTCTTGTTGGCATATGCTAGCAGTGCCTAATTCCCATAGTTACTCCCACTCACTTCATCCATTCTCAACTCTCTTGCTTCTAAAATTCCTTGCAACTCTTCAAGACTCAATGTATAAATGTCTTTAGATTCCTCAATTGCACACACAACATAATTGAGCTGTGGTATCTCTTGCTTCCAAATTGTCTTTGTAGGGTCTGCAATTTCACCTTCTTAGCCTTGGTATCTCCTATATAACATTTCTTGAAAATGTCTCTCGCTTCTTTTGGACTTTTTGTTGAGACAAAATCTCAATTAAATATTTTGATGAAAACAAACAAAAAGTTAATTAAGAATGTTAATTATGATTCTAAATGTTATGTTAATTTAACTTATGCTTTTGAGTGAATTTAATTAAGAACAGAATCAAGCAAAGCAAAGAAAACAGCAACAAGATCATTCTGCATCAAAACAGAGAATGATCTCCAGCTTCAAGAATTGTTCGTCACAACATGTTGATAAAATCTTTTCTACATTCTTAACAAAAAATCTGCCCAGGAAATTTATTCATATCTAATCAGTACATGGCAAGGAACAAGTAGGATTCATCCAAGCTCAAAAAGACTATTTGATCTCAAAAATAGAAGGACTCAAAGATGGACAAAAGTCATGACAGCTTGAAGAACTCCAAAAATTCAAATGTCAAGAAAGCTCAATCAATCTTGACATATGACAAGACAATTGCAAAGTAAATCTAGAATAATTAAAACGAGAACTCCAAAATGATTATTTAAGCTAAAGAACGTTAATTCTAAAAACCAAGAACGTTTATCGTTCTTTGTTTTCTGCACAGCTGCAGCAGATCTGCAATCTGCTTTGTTTCAGCTTGCAATTCTTCTCCAATCTTGTCTAGCTGCACTCAAGACTCAAGATGGAGAAAGTATCATCCAAGATCAATGAAGAAATGTCAAGGACTCTGTCAGCAAAGTACAGGATTGCTTTAAATGCTAAACCAAAAAGTTAAAAAAGGCTATGTCATAGCATGATTAATTTATTCTGAAATATTACCTTAAGCCAGAAAAAGCAGAGCCTCTCCAACAGCTCTTTTGTACTCCCATCCAGTGCATCTTCAGCCTATAAATAGAAGGCCATTATCCAGTATGAAAGCAAGAAATTCAAGTACTGAGAAATCCATAAATCAATCACATATACTTGAAATTCTACAAAAACAGAGGCAAGCATACATTCTGCTCTTCGCAAAACAGTAGCTGAATCACATTCATATATCAGTTTGCGCAGTCATCATTAGATCCTTTGTAAAGAATCTATTCTCAAACAAGAGTTGAGAAATCTTAGATTCTGTCAAAACAATCAAATTGTAAAAACACAAACTATAAGAGTTTCTTTATAGTTTGTTTAAAGATTACATCCTATCAAGGTTAGATAGGTGCTGTTATTGCTTTCCCGAGTGGAAAGTAATAAAGATTGAATTAGATCAAGGTTGATCTAGAATAGGTGTTGTAAGATCAAGAAGGTTCTTTGCTTTTAAACACTTCTTGGAAAATCTCAAAGTGTGAGGACTAGACGTAACCCACGTTGGGTGAACCATGATAAATCTTTGTGTGGTATTCTCTTTCCTATCTCTTTCTTTATTATACTGAATTGATTAAACTAAGAAAAACCATAAACTGATTTTCTGTTTTAAGCTAATCTAGGAACATTCTCTGTTTTATAAGCAAAAACCAAGAACGTTCTCTGGTTTTCTGTTTTCATAACGAAGATCATTCTTGAGTTATTTTCTTAAGTCTTATAAGGAATTTTTAAAAGGCGTATTTACAATTCAAACCCCATTTCTTGTAAATCGACATTGTTACTTCAATTGGCATCAGAGCTCGGTCTCTAGAAAGATTAAAAACACCTAACAAGTAATAGAGAAAAAGATCTAGAAGAAAAATGTCAAGAAATATGTACATTGTGCTAGGAATTATGGCCTCTATTATTAAAAATTATATGAAATGACTTCACTAATTTTACAAGATTATTAATCAAGTTAACAATGACAGTTCCAAGAAATTATTCAGATACAAAGATTCACAAATACAAATGTATTATCAAGATAAGAGTACAGATACAATACTTATTCACAAGATTAATCAAGACAGAAATTTCACAAACAAACATTCATGCAATATCGATATAGACAATATAAAGAGAAGAGAGAGAGAAGGAATTCGTGCACCAGGATTTTATACTGGTTCGGTTATCAACTAGATAACCTACATCCAGTCCTGAAATCTAACTCAGATTTCAGCCTGTTCACTAGAACTTGGTTTGAGTTTATTTTACAGATATTCCAGCCCCTTACAGCCTATTCATCCAACTCACAACCACTTCTACCACAACACCAACTTATCCCTAAGAGCTACTCACCAAACCCTCACGAGATCAAGTTGAGACTTCTTCTTGATGAACACAAGCACCAACAAAGATAGCCACCTGTTTACACCACTGGATTTTCCAGAAACTTCTATACAGATAGTCTTATACTACAACACCAACTTATCCCTAAGAGTTAATCGCCAAACCCTCACGAGATCAAGTTGAGACTTCTTCTTGATGAACACAAGCACCAACAAAGATAGCCACCAGTTTACACCACTAGATTTTCCAGAAACTTCTATACAGATAGTTGTTCTTTACAAAAGAAATAAAAGAAGACTAAGAAGAATGTCTCAATCACAAATGAATATCTCACATAGAATTTGCCAATGTATTGTTAGTGAGATATGACAATCTTTTCTAAGTGTATTTCAGTATTGAGTTTATGAGAAAAATGATTGTTTTCAATGTTATCAAAGTTATGAAAGTTTTGTGATTGAATCAATTTATATATTTTCAGAAAAACATCAGATCAATCGATTTCACAATCGATTTCATAAAAGTGTAAGTTCAGCTTAATCGATTTCCCAATCGATTATCGCGTTTCTGGTTTTTCTTGAATCTTGAAAATATAGGATCTAATCGATTTGCCAATCGATTCTTTTAATACATAAATTAGAAACTGATACTAAGTTTGTATCAGAATCGATTGAATAATCGATTATAGGTGTTTTTTTCAAACAACGAGATCAAAACAATCGATTACTCAATCGACTCATATTCATTGTCATAATCAATTTGGCAATGGGCTGAATTCTCCCTATAACTCAAACATTTACTTCAATCGATTTGTAAATCGATTGGGCTGATCACAGTGACTCAGATGTTTTACTTCAATCGATTTGCCAATCGACTTGACTGGTCATAGTGACTCAAATGTTTTAATGCAGTCGATTTGCCAATCGACTTGACTGGTCACAGTGACTCAAATGTTTTAATCCAATCGATTTGCCAATCAATTTAGCTTGTTACAGTAGCTCAGTTATTTTGGTTGAAATCGATGTGCCAATCGATTATGCAACATGTTTCTAATAAATGATTAACCAGTTCATTTATTCAATCGATTACCTAATCGATTGGTGCAAAGTTTGTTACTTATGAAAATTATAGTAATTAGTTTTACCAATCGATTGTCCAATCGATTGTTTTAATCACAGAACACATACCTAATTAAAAACATTTAAGTAATCGATTTCCCAATCGATTAACTCAGTGACAATTTGTTCTGTGGATTTGACAATCGATTACCTAATCGATTAGTACAAAACTTGCAACTTAAGAAACTTATTTCAATTGATTGTCCAATCGATTGCGTTGATCACAGAATCCATGTCTGATGAAAAAGTATATTTGAATCGATTTGCCAATCGATTTACTCAGTACGAGCTTGGTTTTGTGAATCACTAAATCGATTACTCAATTGATGTGCAAATCGATTGTCCAATTGATTTGTCAAAACCCATAACACAGGTTTTAATGAAAACCTTTAAGTAATCGATTTCCCCATCGATTCACTTAGTGAAACCTTTATTCTTTGGTTTAGACAATCGATTGCCCAATTGATTTATCACTTGCTTTATTACTTGATTGATTAAAACATGTTTTATGATTCCATTGGCAGATATTATGTGAGAACTCATTATGATTAAGTCTACCTAATGGACACTACTAACACTAGACACATTTACACATCATTCTTCAAGCTGGTAGTATGTCCTCCATTTTTGCTTGATTGCTTGAGTTCTAAGTTTTGTCCAAGTGTGTAGTGTTTGATCATGTTCCTGAAATGTTTCTCAATTTAAACCATTGGATCAATCAAATAATGCATGCATTGTATGTTTGGAAATTAAATCAAAAATCAATGTAAATGGGGCATATATCTTACAATCTCCCCCTTTTTGATTAATTGACAAACATACAATTTTACTTGAGTTTATTTTTCAAAACTTATTTAATTTTTTTTTATAACTATTTTTTAAAACACTCCCCCCTAATTATTGAATTCACTCCCCCTGAATTTTTGACTTCATGATTTATTTCAACAGCATAAGCATAGGAGCACATAATCATGTTTGGTATCAAAGTAATCAGAGCACAGTATCAGAGCATCCAATTTAAAATTATTTAATTTTGGTAACATATCACATAAGAGTACATCTTATTCAAATTCATTTGAATTTGGTAAATCTGAGTATTCATCAGATCACAGCATAAGATCTCATAAGCACAATTTAAAGCACAACATCAGCACAATCACATAAGCAAATTTGATTGGTATTAGAGCACAAATTATTCAAAAGTTAAGTTCATCTTTGCTTTTAGTATTAGAGCACAAAGCACAATATTTCAGAGCACAAAACAAGAGATCAGAGCATAAAACAAGAGATCAGAGCATACAAGAGGGAATACAAGAGGGAATGATGCAGGAGATATATACTGAAAACACAGAAGAAAAAAATTACAAAAGACCTAAGAAAACAAAATCCTAAGCAACTAATCTAGGGCTGTTCCTCAATATTACCAATGGGAGAGGTAGAGACTGCTGTATTAACCTCAACAAGTGTCTCCTCACCATGAGGTTCAGAAATATCAAGGTTAATAGGGGTTGTTTCTTCAGTTGTTTGGTTGCCAATGTCAACTATGTTTTCAAAAGATATCTTGAGACCCAAATGGTCTTGGAAGAGAAGGTGTTCTACCATTAGAGGTTGATGAAGAGAATGGTGATTTTTCAGTTGTTTGTTTCATTCTAGTCATTTGCAAGATTTTGGGAAGTTTTTAAGAATCAGAGAAGTTTGAGAAGTTTTTAGAAGTTGAGAGAAAATGAGTTGAGGAATCAATTTCCTTAAGTGAATGTTCAATGGCTAAATTGATGTCCAAATCGATTTCCATATCAGTTCAGGAAACTTCTCATATCAGCATCGACTTCCAAATCGATTTAATTTGATTGCTGGTTTTAAAATTTGACACAGTCGATTACCCAATCGATGCTCGGGTTGGAGTATGGAAAATTTTCTCAAATTTTTGGATTTTTGCGAAACATAATCGATTATGCAATCGATTTTTTTAAACGATTTTCCAAATCTCCAATCGATTCATTAATCGATTGGATTGATGTATACTTCAGCATTTTTGCTAACACGAATCACGAAATCGACTTCCAAATTGATTATCGTGTTTTATAATTTGATAGTTGAGACGCTGTGTAGCATAAATCGATTATGAAAGCGATTTTGTAATGCTAACTTTGAGATTTTGACACAGGATAATTGATTTCTCAATCGATGTAGCAATTGCAAGTTAGTCAGTTTAAAGAAAACATCGAAGTCTAAATCTCTAGTGTCTAAGAGATTTTCTAGTAGCAACTCATTTAGAAATTTCTCCTATTATGTTATCAATGGGATGGTTTTTGTTAAATTTCCATTCCTTAGGTAAGTCATTTTCCCTTATAGGTTCTATATAATCCAAGTTAGTTTGAGGTACTGTTTCATTAGGTTCTGTTGGATCATTTTCTACAATTTCATCAAGAGAATCACCAACTATAGGAGGGGTGCTGTTCAAGTTTTCAGCAATTATTTCATCAAAACTTACATGAACAGATTCCTCTATAGTTTTAGTTCTTCTATTGTAGATCCTATAGGCCTTACTAGATTGTGAATATCCTATAAAAATTCCCTCATCTGCCTTAGAGTCAAAAAATTTCCTAGATGCTCTTTTCCATTATTCAATACAAAACACTTGCATCCAAAGACTCTAAAATAAGCAATGTTTAGTTTTCTACTTTTGTATATTTCATAGGGTGTTTTTGTAATTATAGGCATAATTAGAACTCTATTTATTACATGTGTAGATGTGTTTATTGCATCAGCCCAAAAGTACTTTGGAAGATTAGAGTCATTAAGCATTGTTCTAGCAAGTTCTTCTAGAGACCTATTCTTCCTTTCTACAACTCCATTCTGTTGTGGAGTTCTTGGGGCTGAGTAAATGTGGTGAGTTCCATTTTGTTCACAATAATTATCAAAAGATTCATTTTGAAACTCTTCACCATGATCACTCTTGATTGACATTATTTTCTGGTTTGCCTCATTTTGAACTAAGTTTGCAAATCTTTTAAAAATGGGGAAGACATCACTTTTGTGAGTCAGAAAATAGGTCCAAGTATATCTAGAGTAATCATCTACTAACACATAACCATACAAGTTTCCTCCAAAGCTTTTCACTTGAGATGGACCAAAAAGATCCATACGTATTAATTGTAAAACCTTATTGGTTTGAACCAAATCTATTGGGGGAAGGATGACTTAACTAGCTTACTTTTCTCACAGGAGTCACACAATTTATCCTTAGTGAACTTTCTGTTTGGGAGTCCTAGAACTAATTGTTTGCTTACTAGTTTGTTAAGATGATCTATATGTATGTGAGCTATTCTCTTATGCCACAACCAATCTTCATCCGATTTAGATAACAAACATCAAATAGTACTAGCAGGCAAAGCATTAAAATCAAGCATGTATATGTTATTGACCTTTTCACCTACCAATTTTATGTCTTTATTCTCCTTGTGCTCAAGTATACAAGACTGAGATGTAAAACATACCTGGAAACCTTTATCACAGAGCTGACTTATACTAAGTAAATTATGTTTCAAACCTTCTACATATAGGACATTATTGATGACTATTGTTGATGCACTTCATATGTCTCCAGTCATATGCTTGGAACATCCACTATCTAGGTACCATGAGTGCATTTTGGATGTCAAACATATTTGCAACACATAATCAAAATTTGGTTTTTGGTACCCAATTTAAATTGGGTCCTGGAGGGTTAGTTTCAAACATTGGTTTCTTTACTTTCCAAATCTGTTTCCATCCCTTGTTAGCAAGCTTTTTCAGTTTACAATTAAAAGCAAAATGTCCCTTTTCACAGCAAAAGTGACATGAAACAGCAGAGGATGAATTCTGATTTGGTTTAGTGAAGATATCATGCATATGCTTAGATCTAGCAAATTTCTGATTCTTTTTAGTATTCATGTTTTGTCTATAACCAATTCCAGATTTTACATTTACATTTCTCTGGTTGCTGAGAAGAACATTTAGTTTGTTTTTACTACTTGTGAACTTTGCTAAATCAGATTTTAATGATTCAACTGTTCTTTCGAGTTCCATACACCTAGTAAATTTATCATGTGATTCTTTTTTCAAATGTTCATTCAAGTCTTCAATCACCTTATGATCTTTTTTAATTTCTTCACATATCATGCATTATTTTTCAACCATTTTCTTAGTGCTAATTAACTGTTTGATTGCATTAACATATTCATCATGTAGTTCATTAAATGCATCATGTAATTCATCATAAGAAGGATTGGATGTAGAACTCACCTCACTATCAGAATTTGAATCTGTGTTGGCCATTAGACAAAGATTAGATTCTTCTTCTTCTTCTTCTGAAGATTCAGAGGATTCATCATCGTTATCATTCCAGGCAATGTAGGCTTTTCTAGATTTTGTAGATTGTGGTTCTTTGCCTTTAGCTTTTACAGTTTTGTTTCTGTTCTACAATTGGAAGCACTCAGATTTGATGTGGCCTGCTTTCCCACATTCATAGCAAGTTACTTTGCTATTATTTGTCTTTGAATTTGATGGCTTTCTTGACTTGTTTTCTTTCTTTCTCAGGAATTTTTTGACTAGTATTCCAATCTCAGGCTCTTCATCATCTTCACTGTCAGAACTGTCTGTGCATACTTCTGGTTCAGACTTTAATTTTTGAGTTTGAACTTTCAGTGATAATCCTTTTGTTTTCCTATCTGTTTGTTCAGCTTCATTCAGTATGTGCAGTTCCATCTCATGCTCTCTTAGTTTTCCAAATAGTGTGGCAATTGTCATGCTACCAAGGTCTTTTGATTCTGCAATGGCAATGATCTTGGGCTGCCACTCTCTGGTTAAGCACCTCATGATTTTGCTGATTTGCTGCTCATTATCAATCACCTTACCAAGAGCATTTAGATTATTGACTATATGAGTGAATCTTGTCTGTAGGTCATTTATTGACTCTTCCTTTTTCATGTTGAAAAGCTCATACTCATGCATTAGCGTGTTGATTCGTGCCCTTTTTACATATGTTGTTCCTTCATGTGTTTCTTGGAGTGTATCCCACATTTCCTTGGCAGTTTTGCAGTTTGACACCCTGCAAATTCATCAGCATTCAAGGCAGAGGTTATAATAATTTTGGCCTTAGCATTATAGCCAACCTTTCTCTTATCCTCATCAGACCAATCTGATCTGGGTTTTAAGATTAATGTTTCACCTGCGCCAGCCATTCTAGGCACATATGGACCCTCTATTACTGCTTCTAGTATATCAAGACTACATGCTTCTAGAAAAATTAACATTCTCTCTTTCCAATACATGTAGGCAGCCCCATTAAATGCAGGGGGCCTAGCCAAGGATGCACATTCTCCTAGGAATTCTACAGAGGTCATTTTCTTTTATGAGAATTAGTCTTAAAAGATCAGGCTCTTGATGCCAATTGTTAGGAATTATGGCCGCTATTATTAAAAATTATATGAAATGACTTCACTAATTTTACAAGATTATTAGTCAAGTTAACAATGACAGTTCCAAGAAATTATTCAGATACAAAGATTCACAAATACAAATGTATTATCAAGATAAGAGTACATATACAATACTTATTCACAAGATTAATCAAGACAGAAATTTTACAAACAAACATTCATGCAATATCGATATAGACAATATAAAGAGAAGAGAGAGAGAAGGAATTCGTGCACCAAGATTTTATACTGGTTCGGTTATCAACTAGATAACCTACATCCAGTCCTGAAATCTATTCACTTAGTGAAACCTTTATTCTCTGCTTTAGACAATCGATTCACTTAGGAAACCTTTATTCTCTGCTTTAGACAATCGATTGCCCAATTGATTTATCACTTGCTTTATTACTTGATTGATTACTTGATTGATTAAAACATGTTTTATGATTCCGTTGGCAGATATTATGTGAGAACTCATTATGATTAAGTCTACCTAATGGACACTACTAACACTAGACACATTTACACATCATTCTTCAAGCTGGTAGTATGTCCTCCATTTTTGCTTGATTGCTTGAGTTCCAAGTTTTGTCCAAGTGTGTAGTGTTTGATCATGTTCCCAAAATGTTTCTCGAAGGTACTCCTAAACTCAAAAGCTCAATTATCCTTATCGTGTGCTTTGAGTAGGGAAGAAAGCGAAAGAGTTGATGAATGCAAAACTGGTAAAGAAGTATGAGGCACATTACAAACTCATCATGAAGGAACAAGCCATGTGAAAGAAACAAGGATTGATATAGGCATAAGAAAGTTTGAACTCTTTGAAATGAATGAAGGAGAAACCATTGATGAGATGTACTCAAGATTCACAACAATTGTAAATGAAATGCGCTTCTTAGGGAAAGCATACTCAGTACAAGATAGAGACAGAAAGATCATGAGATGTCTTCCAATAATATGGAGACCGATGGTGACAGCCATTAGCCAGGGCAAGAATCTTGATGTACTCGGATTGGAGGAATTGATTGGAACATTACGAGCACATGAAGTGCTGCTACAAGAAGACAGATCAATCAAAAAGGGCAAAGCAATAGCTTTGAAAACATCGCAAGAAAGTCCAGATGAGGACTCGGAAGAAATCGAACAAGAAGATGTTGATGAAGAAATACTCCGTCTTACAAAAAGGATATAGAGAATGGTGAGAAGAAGGGATCATATCAAAAAGGGATTTTCAAATCAAAAAGAAAACTTCAAAATAGAGGTAGACAAAAGTCAAATCACATGCTTTGGATGCAATAAACAAGAACATTATAAAACTGAATGTCCCTTGAACAAAAGAGCACCAAAAAAGTTCCCTTTCAAGAAAAACTCCATGACGGTGAACTAGGAAGATTATGATGAAACAGAAATAGAGGAACTTGAAGAAGCTAGCTTGTGTTTAATGGCAGATACTAAAGACAAGGAGGTAATAAATTATGAACCATGTCTTTTATGTGAACAAATTGAAAAAGATTTTGATAGCTTACTTAATGATTCAAATCTGCTTGTTAAAAAATGTAGCTCTTTAAATGATCAATTTTTAAAAGAAAAAAGGGAAAAAGAGAAAGCTCAAATTATGATTGATGAACTAAAAAACATCATTCAGAACATGCAAGAATCTCATTTTAAGGAAACCAATGAATCTGAAAATCATGAATTTTCTGCGACGAAAACGGAGAATGTTATCCTTAAAATTAAAAATGAACTTCTTAGAAATGACTTATCAAATTTTATTAACGCTACTGCAACCTTTCAAAAAATATGGGATCTCAAGTGGGAATATTTGATAAAGCTGGTCTTGGTTTTGATAAAACTCAAAAAACGAAAATATATGAAAACTTTTTTGTTTCAGAAAGAAAAGAGGATAAAAGCAAAACCAAATGCTCATATTGTGAGAAACATGGACATCTGGAATTTGCTTGCCACTTTAAGAAAAGAGATGAAAATATTAAAAGCAAAAGGTTTTTTAAAAGGGAAGATCGTTCTGCAAATTCTGCTAAACCAGTTTTAAAAAATCTGCAAAAGGGAGAACGTTCTCCATGTGGTTCTCAAAACGGAGAAAGTTCAAAAATGAAAGCTGAACCTTTTGCAAAAAAGGGAACAATTTGGAATATCAGCAAAATCAAGTTCAAATCCGTGTAAAACTCAGATTTTGAAACCTTATTGAAGATTAACAACAAAGTATTCCAATTATTCCAAAAATGATAACTTTGAATCAACTTGCTATTTTAAAAAGAGTTCAAGTTTTAAAAAATCTTCTAAAAGAAGATATACTAACCATCAAGGACCCAAACAAATATGGACACCAAAATTATTACTAACTTGTGATGTAGGAACACCATCTAACAATCAAGAAAGAACATTGATACACGAACAAGGTATGCGCAATACACATGAATGGAAAAGTATTGTGCCTCCTATCATTAGAAAAATTTGGAGTATCTATAATCTTTGGAAACATTAAAGCTAAGGAGATGAAGAAGAATAACATTCTGGACAACAGCAACATAATGTTTTCCAAGAAACTGAGATTGATAAAGAGTCTCCGTTTCATTTTCCTCCTAAAAAGCTGGAGAACGATAAAGGAAAAATCTTAGAGAATGATCAATTTAAGCAGAAAGGCTCATTCTGGAAGTAGTATCAGAACATTATGTAGAAGAAAGAAACATTCTCTCAAAAAGTAGAACATTGTGCAGAAGATCAGAACATTGTGTAAGAGAGCATAACATTGTGCAGAAGAGCATAACATTATGCAGAAAAGCAGAACATTCTGCAGAAGAGAGAAACATTTTGCAGAAGAAAGAAACATTCTCCAACAAAGCAGAATATTCTAATGTCTTCTATTAAGATGACATGGTTGAAAAAACATCAACAACTTCTAAATGAGTTTGAACCATTTAGTTTTGGCACTCCTACATACATCTCACTATTGACCTTTCCTCCAAAAACATCTCATGATCAAATTATTGGAAGAACTAAATTGGAAGGATATGGTGCCAAAGTTGCTGCTACTTGAGTCTTGATGAAAGTCAGCCATCAGATCAAAGAAATAGTAACAAGTATGAATGGTTGTCCTTTAGAAGAAGCACATATTCACATTGTCCTCTCCTTTGGATCTTATCAAGGTATATTCTGATCATGATTTAATTCATTCATGGAACTCAAAATTCTCCTTTTTATATACTTAAAATCATTTTTATGTGAACAAATCTCTTTGATTGTTTTTGATAAATACAAACTTTTTTAGCATAAAAATGTTTTGTAAAGAGATAAATTATACTTGACATGATATCTCATCCATTTTTCTTTCCTTGCGCTCATTATCATGTTCAAATTAAAATATTGTCTGTTGTGAAAGAAGGCAAAAGAGCAAAGAGACATCTTGCTTGGGTTTTGGAATTTTGAAATTTTAAAGGATATCAATTTCGAAATATTAAGGGGGAGTTTTTTAGAAAATGTTACTGAAATCTACTCATTGTTTTCTTTGTGTATTATACATTTCCTTTGTATTCCCCAATCTTTTTGTGTTGACAAAGGGGGAGAATTATTTTAGATTTTATGTTGGTTCAAAAATATGAAGCATATTTTGAGGGGGAGTTTGTAAGCTCTCTTAGATTAAAATTAGAATCAGAATTAAAATCTAAATTAACATGTTTGTCATCATCAAAAAGGAGGAGATTGTTGAGACAAAATCTCAATTAAATGTTTTGATGAAAACAAATAAAAAGTTAATTAAGAATGTTAATTATGATTCTAAATGTTATGTTAATTTAACTTGTGCTTTTGAGTGAATTTAATTAAGAACAGAATCAAGCAAAGCAAAGAAAACAGCAACAAGATCGTTCTGCATCAAAACAGAGAATGATCTCCAGCTTTAAGAATTGTTCATCACAGCATGTTGATCAAATCTTTTCTACATTCTTAACAAAGAATCTGCCCAGGAAATTTATTCATATCTAATCAGTACATGGCAAGGAACAAGTAGGATTCATCAAAGCTCAAAAAGACTATTTGATCTCAAAAGTAGAAGGACTCAAAGATGGACAAAAGTCATGACAACTTGAAGAACTCCAAAAATTCAAATGTCAAGAAAGCTCAATCAATCTTGACATATGACAAGACAATTGCAAAGGAAATCTAGAATAATTAAAACGGGAACTCCATAATGATTATTTAAGCTCAAGAACGTTCATTCTAAAAACCAAGAACGTTTATCGTTCTCCATTTTCTGCACAGCAGCAGCAGATCTGGAATCTGCTCTGTTTCAGCTTGCAATTCTTCTCCAATCTTGTCTAGCTGCACTCAAGACTCAAGATGGAGAATGTATCATCCAAGATCAATGAAGAAACGTCAAGGACTCTGTCAGAAAAGTACAGGACTGCTTTAAATGCTAAACCAAAAAGTTAAAAGAGGCTATGTCATAGCATGATTAATTTATTCTGAAATATTACCTTAAGCCAGAAAAAGCAGAGCCTCTCCAACAGCTCTTTTGTACTCCCATCCAGTGCATCTTCAGCCTATAAATAGAAGGCCATTATCCAGTAGGAAGGCAAGAAATTCAAGTACTGAGAAATCCATAAATCAATCACATAGACTCGAAATTCTGCAAAAACAGAGGCAAGCATACATTCTGCTCTTTGCAAAACAGTAGTTGAATCACATTTATATATCAGTTTGCGCAGTCATCATTAGATCCTTTGTAAAGAATCTATTCTCAAACAAGAGTTGAGAAATCTTAGATTATGTCAAAACAATCAAATTGTAAAAACTCAAACTATAAGAGTTTCTTTATAGTTTGTTTAAAGATTACATCCTATCAAGATTAGATAGGTGCTGTTATTGCCTTCTGGGTGGAAAGTAATAAAGATTGAATTATATCAAGGTTGATCTAGAATAGGTGTTGTAAGATCAAGAAGGTTCTTTGCTTTTAAACACTTATTGGAAAATCTCACAGTGTGATTATTGGACATAACCTACGTTGGGTGAACCAGGATAAATCTTTGTGTGGTATTCTCTTTCCTATCTCTTTCTTTATTATACTGAATTGATTAAACTAAGAAAAACCATAAACTGATTTTCTGTTTTAAGATAATCCAGGAACGTTCTGTGTTTCATAAACAAAAACCAAGAACGTTCCTTGTTTTTCTATTTTCATAACCAAGATCATTCTTGAGTTATTTTCTTAAGTTTTATCAGGAATTTTTAAAAGGCGTATTTACAATTCAAACCCCCATTTCTTGTAAATCGACATTGTTACTTCACTTTTTGCATCAGATATCTTGTCAAAGTCGGTTGTATCAAGGTATTGATGAAGAATTAATGTAGCCCTGCAATCTTTCTTCTTGTTTTCTTTAATAATTGATCTCTACTCCTCTTGTTCGAATCTGCACTCTTCATCTATCCCAATCTTTACCATCAAAGTGTGGTATATAGACTGGAAAATTTCCATTATTTGCACTTGAACCCATTCTCACTTGACTTGTGTTTGATCCTCACATTTAACTAGTATTTATCACTCTGGGATTGAAACCTTGCTCTTGATACTGATTCTTATCTTTCAAGCTTATCACCTCAAGTGCAAGAATAATGAAAATATAGAATGAGGTGTATTGTAGGACTTATTTTATTAAATGAATGTGTTAAAATATTATATTAGAATGTAAATAATTAGATTAGATGGGCTGTAAGTATTCTGGCCCGTTAGTATTGCTGTAAATTAGGGTTGTTTAATACTTTTTGTCTATATAAAGAAATTCCGTTGTGTAGTTGAAACACACGGGTTATTCAATATGTCTCTCAATACTCTTCGTTTTCAACATGGTATCTAGAGCCTATTGAGAGACAACCCTAATTGTCAACTACCTGGTGGACCCACTGTCTTCGGTGAATATTTTTTTTCTTTCTTTTTCGGCAAACCGTCTTCCCACCTTCAGTTTCCCCCTCCCTGCCTTTGACACACCGATCCCTCAATTTGTGTCCATCCATTCACACTCTACCGTCACTGGTGTCACTGCCATCGTTGTCTCCGACGATTTTGTTCGACGAACAACCACTCCAGCAGCGTCGTACACCCCATATTGGCCAAACCCTTCAGTTGTGCCATCAGAAACGTCCCCACGCGCCCACTCACATCGCATGTCTTCACGCGTGTGAGATCCACGCGCCGCCTACAACCACCGCTCATGACGGCGCGTCTAGCGGCCGTTCACGGTGCCGCTTTTTCCATAGCACTCGCCTCTGCCTCCTGCTTCCATATCTACCCTTATTTTTCAGTTTTGAGTTACATATATACGAGTTCCAATTCAAACAAACCTTGTTTTCTCGGTTCCGACCTGTTTTCTGACACTTTTTACTGACCATGATGTCTTAGTCTGAAACAAAAAGCATTTTCACCAACTACATCACTTCTCCTCTCTTTGTTAAAAAATTGAATAGATCAAATTATGATAGTTAGGCCGCCGGCATCAAACTATGGCTACTGGTTAAGGATATGAGGACCATCTAACTCAAAGCCCTGAAAAGGTGAGTGTGACTGAAACATCCAAATGGAAACAAATTGATTCTCAGTTGTGTAGTGTCATTAAGTCTACACTTCATCCAAATGTTAAATCGATTTTCCATCTTCATCTCAAGTGTGAATTGGTTTGGAGTCAAGTAAAGGCAATCTATACTAACGACACACAACTTTTCTATGGAGTTTGTCATCACTTGTTAATTGTCATTACTTCGAAGACACTCGATGGCTCTATTTTGTCATATCTTGGCATAGTTCATAGTGCACTTCATGATTTTAATGAGCTTCTCCCTTCTGCTGCAAGTAATTTAGTTGAATAGAAGAATGAGTTGGATCAATGCAACACCTTCTTCATGCTCCTTGCACTCTATGGTCTATCCCAAGAGTACTCTACAACTCGTGATCAAATTTTGGGGTCTGTTATTGTTCCGAATATGTCTACTACCTCAACAATCCTCCTTTGAGTACCAACAAAACATCTAGTTGAGCATCCTATTACTCTAGTTTCGGGTGACACTGATGCCCTTCCCTCTCAGGGACATAATCAGAATCGTTCTCGCGGAGGACTATCCAACTCTAAGCCTCGTCCCAAATGTGAGCATTGTAATTGGCTTGGACACACTATTGATTGCTGTTGGAAGTTGAACGGTAAGCCCTCGCCTTCGGTAAATACAACTCAGCTTGATACTTCTGCCACTATTCAGACTACACCATCTCCACAAGGCTCCCTAGCAAGTTATGAAGATTTTCCTCGATGGGTTCAGAGTCATCTGAACTCTAGTTCTCCTACTTCGGTTGCACACATTGTTAACTCTTCTATTTACCTCTCTTATTCATCTTCTCTTGGACCTTGGGTTTTTGATTCTAGTGCATCTGATCATGTTACTAGTAATAAAGGTCTCTTTACTTCACTCTCTACATCTGGTTTTTTATCTACTATAACTTCCACCAATGGCACCCAAACCCGGTCTCAAGGAGTTGGCACTGTCCAAATTCTCCCTTCCATCTCAGTTGCGTATGTTCTCTATGTACCTAGATGCCCCTTTAATTTACTTTTAGTTAGTTGATTAACTCGGTCTCATGATTGTATTATTACTTTCACTAATGATAATGTTACCTCCCGGAGTTCGGGACAAATGATTGGCGTAAAATGTAACTACCTCCATGAGTTTTTGTGGTTTTCTTTGACCCTAATAAACCCCAAGATTAATCCTATTTTTTTTCATTGGAATGATTAACCAATTCCTCTTATATTAAATTACTCAATGTAACCATCACAAATGTTGAAAGTCTTACAGCTTTCCTAAGGGTATCACCTTTACTCTAATTTTAATTAAAAACCTAAAACAACAATGAACTATCCAAATTACATCCGGAACATATTTGTATTATATCAAAATTAAATAATATAAAAGAGGTTAAATATGTTTTTTACCCTAATAATATAAAAAAAAAATTATACAATCAACATATCACAACCAATTATAATTGTGATCATAAAAGTTATAATAATTAAAATCAAATATTTTTAATTATTCCATGGTTATTATTGATTAATAATGTTAAAAGTCTTTACACCCACTATACATATAAATTAAGTTTTGTAAGTTAATCTTTAATTTGTTTTTGCTATTGTACAAATATGATACTTTTAAAAACATAAATAATTCGTATAAATAAATAAAAATTACATTTTTAGCATATAAAAATAATGACAGCCCAAATAATTACAAGGATCACTCTAAAAATAAACAAAATATAAACTAATTTTCAATTGTTTTTAGGTAG